>CAUYPK010144898.1:0-17764 GCA_963574355.1 Loris lydekkerianus
TCATATGCAAGTGTGAGTGATTATAAATTGGTTTCACAGTAGTACTGAGTACATTGGATACTTTTTTTTCCATTCCTGAGATACTTTACTAAGAAGAATATTTTCCAGCTGCATCCATGTAAACATAAAAGAGGTAAAGTCTCCATTTTTTTACACATCAACTAAAAATTTATCATGATGAGCATTGTTCTTTAGCCCAACATTTTGTTTTAGACTTATATTCATATTGATGCGTGTAGGTCTATTTTATTATTTTAAATGCATCTATTTAACAAAAAGATAATTTATGTTGTGATGGAGTTTGGTCTGGCTGACAGGTGTGTTAAGAGAACACTCCTGCATCCAATTTCCTTTTATAGTTCTGTGACTTAGAAAACACAAAAGCAGTTGATTTTTCAAGCACTGTAACAGTTTCACGTGAATATTCTAGTTCTCCTCCTCATGGTGATTAAAGGACCCTCTGACTTGTAGCTTACTAGCATCTACCTTCAACAACAAAACAAGGGAAGAGAATGTGATTAGGGAATTTTGTAGCCAATGACATGCATGTTTTATTGAGGCTTCTTCTGACTGTACCAGTGTACAGCAGTCCCTCAAACAAGGGCTATGGAGATTTGTCACAACTGTCAGAATACACTCACGTTCTCAAGCCTCACATGCCTGCCCCATGACTCCATCTCTTGCATACAGGAAGCATAATGTGCTGGTTAAGAGGTCATTCTTTCTCTGGACCTGAGTTTGAACAGATTATTTGGTCTTGCTATGTGTTAGCTTCCACATCTTGAAAATGGAGTGCATTGTAATATGTTTCACAAAGTCTTAGAGCAAACTTTAAAATATATATGAAACATTTAGGATAGTCCCTGGAACATAATACATATTCAATAAATGGTAGCTAAAATATTGCATACTCTTTGCTATAACCAGCCTCACCAGAATGTGTACTGCACCTCCAACACACCCCAGACCTTCTACCACAACAAAAGAGCAAGTTCTTTTCCTTAAGACCAGCTAAATAGGTCTGTAATCTGTACAGCTGCACAGGCCCCTTCTGAGAAGGGCCAGATATTTAGGGCCTGCCAGTTAGTTTAATGCTCTGTTGTCACCATATGGAAATTCCTGGCAATTCTATTTTTGAGCTTGTGTTTTGTAAATGAAGGCTGATGGGATAATGCAGCACATGCATGATCAGAGGAAACACAAGTAGCATGCATATCCACAGCCATTGTTCATCGCTCCATTCACACATAGCATTTTTGATGTCCCATGGGCACAGAATTCCAGTGGACACACAATGTGTAGGAGTCCAACAAAACTCAAATTGAGTACAAGATAAACCTGTTATATCTGTGAGGAAGTGGAGGCACCGACCACCCCACAATGCTGTCCATTCCAACCAGAGCTTGCTTTGAGCACAGGAAGAAGGCAACAACCAAGGGACCCTCTCTTACGTTTGTGACTTCTCTGTAAGCACTTACTTTGAAAATAATGACATAGGAGGAAAGGGAAAAATAGGGCAACCCATAGTTCCATTTCCTTTTAGATCTTCCTTACTCATCACATCAGTAAGCCAAAGGTAGAGTGTTGCAATGGGCAAATAACAAGCAGTGAAATAAAAATAGTTTTGTGCTATGTTTCCCACTGTTTTTGTAGGAATAAAGCACATATGCATATATGAGCTATAAAATACATATTCGTATATAAGCTACAAAATTTGAATAGTGTAATTTTTTTGGATTTCACATATGAGTTAAATGCTCTCATATTTGCATTTAAAATTGACATTGCACAATATAAAGACAAATGGTAACATTTGTCCTAATTTTATAACATTTAATTTCTTTACTTACAATGACACCAAATAGCAAGTAAAAAATACCGTGACAATGTCAAAGACATAATGTGGGCAAAAGGAGGTAGCTTTGTACTTTTTTTTTGTACTTGTAGTGGTACTTTTCTCCTGCTTTTTGATAAAGGATCCCACATTTTCATTTTGTACTGGGTGTTGAAAATAAGATAGCTAGCTCTGTTCTTTCATCTCTAACTTCTAAAAGTTCTCCCCAGCTACCTTATGCAGTAAGTCTTGCCCAATCCCCCCCTTCTTCCTGGGCTCTCTTGGCCTTCTTGCCAGCTCTCACATAGCAATTTATAATTATAGATTTCGTATTACTCCTGAATTAGTTAATTTTTACCTTACCATCTTCCCTAAGAGTTTGTCTTTCCTGAAGGGTTGGGTGGACTTTACATTCTTATCCAGCTGCTACTGACTGGAATCACCGGGGCTCTTATAGCAAAAACAAGCTCCAGGAACAAATAATGAGCAGGTAGAATCAGAGTCTCCAGGGCTAGGTTGTTTGGCTACACAGCCAGCTTGAGAGTAGTTGAATAAATGAAAAAATATCAATGTTTCCAGTCCTCCACTGCCAGCGCTCGCTGGTAAAATATGCCCCCCCCCCGCCTTGATGGACTAGTTCAGTGCACCCTCTTTCAGTGAAATCTCCCCTCATGCCTGTATCTCTAACTCTATAATCTTAAGTCTCTCACCGTGTGTTAATTATCTTTGACATCTAGAAAATTCTAACTTGAATTTTACTTCTCTGATAAGACTGCAGTGACATCCAGGGCACAACAGGGCAAGGGGTAGGTTCAGGCAAGTGAGGCCCTCATCTCAGGTGCAAAATTTAAGGGGATGCCAAAAATAAAATCAGGAATCAAGAGAAATTACATTTTAAAGCAGTAATTTTAAAAGGCAAATTCATGCAACAATCATCTATGATGAACAGTATATAGGACAAGCTCACACCCTGTACTTACACCACTGGCCCCTGTCACTTTTGCCTAATCCCTTCAAGGTTGTGTGTTTTATTTGTTTTCTTATCCTAGCAGTTGCTGAATGAATAAATGTAGGAATTTCTTCCTTGAATTGAACTATCAGCTTGAAATCTAAAGATCCTGTTGATGAAGATAGCTAAGCTGGAACGTGATCATGAGTCCTGAATGCACCCTCCCAAGTCAGCTGGATTGGAACACAGGACTGTATTATCTAAAGTTTGAATAATAGGTTCTTCCTTCTGCCCAGTTCTCATGATATTCTCCTCCATGTCCTACCTTGCATAAAACCAGAAAAACAAATACAACTATCTGTTGGTAGCTATCCTTTACCTCCATGCAACCCTGTGAGACTGCTCTCCAAGCGTCAGTTCAAATTGAGTCCTAAGAGTTCACGTTGTTTAACATGAACATTGCATTAAAATTTTCCTCCCTCATTGTTACAACCATAGTCTCATGAATTGTGTGAATAATGCCACGTTATATATTTAATGCTCTTTATTTCTGAAATTTCCAGGCAAAATGAGATCAGAAAGACAAAGCTATTTGAACAAAGGGAAACAACAGTTTTTGTTATACTTCATCCTCTGTACACTTCCTCCTTAAGAAAGAATTTAGCTCCAAGTTACAGTCAGGAAAAGGAAAAAGTAAACAGTTCCAGTAGGCTTCGGGGCCCTTTGTCCACCTTGCGAAGAAAACTTTGCATCACTTCATCTATCACGAAGTTGTTCACACACTACCACGACCCAAAGACCTTGTCGTCAAGGGTTGTGGCCTACCTGCCACAGCCCTTTTTCTCAGTGGCCAGTATTTGCACCCACAGTCAGCCACCAGGGGGCCGCCTGTTGGGAATAAGCAGTGTAGGCTCCGCAGCTTTCCTCCAAACCAACCAAAACATTCCGGGCAGCTTTGGAGTAAAGCCCAGGAACTTCCCTGCAAAGGGGCACAGCTATCTAGCCACAGAAGCCTGTGGCGCAGCCTTATTAAAAAGAATAAAACACGGGCTTCTTCGCCAAGGACCGAAGGGAAAGGGGGTCTGTGGGATCCACACCTTTCTCTCTTGAAACCCACTGAATGAAACCCTCCTCCTCCAGATGCAGGGACAGCTTAGGAATTCGTGACAGCAGGGATTGTGAAAGCCCTCAACAGGGGGGTGGCCTCTAGCCCCTTTCCCTGGGACGCTCAGAAGAAGCTGGAATAAACCATATACGTCATATGCCACCGGCTGGAAATCTAGAAAAATCTCTCATAAATACTCTATACATTGTTGTGCCAGTTGAGAATATAAATCGTTATAGCTCTTATTACATTGCGTGTTACACGAATGGATTTGTATATTAAATTATGACGTCGGAATTATTTGAATATTGTATATAAGAAAACAATTGTACTCTGTTAAAGTAGTTTTGTTGCAAATCTAAGTATCTGGGTACTCGGTGTTTTGCAGTGTTCTAACTCAGAACGCAAGTCGCCTCCTTTATTTCTCACAAGCTGAACCCTTGGCCTTCGGGACTTGTTCAGCGATATTTGAGAGATCTATATTTGCTCAGGCCAGAATTCTTTAACAGTATAAATTATTTTTGTCTTCCAGGTTTTATTTGTACGTGTCCAGGCAAAGACAAATTAATGGTGTGGTCCTTCTGGGACCTGTGGATTGTCTCTAATTTGTACACACCTCTCCCATGATGTGCAAAAACAGTGGCGGTGGAGAGTGTTCCTCTTAAAGGCAAGCCAGGCATTTCCTAAACTTCCATTCTCGGGGTAGTGGTGGCAGTAACAGAACGGACAGATGGCCAGGAGCCCAGAGGCCGCAGAGCGCCTTGATGTCCCGACACGCGCCACAAGTGGTTTCAGAGCAGCCGCAGGAGCGCGGCGGCGTGGGTCGCGCTGGTGGCGAAGAAGACGGGGCTCCCTGACATTCCCTCTTCCTCCCCCCACTCCCATCTCTCTTCTCGCGTTCCTTCCTCTAGTCCAACTAGAGTAATGAAGCCCAAACCCGAACCTCCACGCACATGCAGTCTGGTGGGGGGACTGGGGTCCAGCAAACCTGCCGCAACGTCACCACCCCTGGGAGGGCACGGCCGGGAATGAGGGGAGCGCCCACACCTGGGGAGGCAGGTGCTGAGGTGGCCGGCCCGGGGACGGCGTGTGCGTAGGACTCGTGGTGGGAGGTCAGCAAGCTGGGTGCGGTGAGCACGTCCGAGCGCGGATCCCGTGCCGGACAGGGGGCGTCGGAACCCGCCTGGCGGCCCGGGCCGGTGACGGCGGCGGGGTGTGTGGCCGGGAGGCCATTTCCTCGCTGCGCCCCTGGCGGAGCCGGGTTTGCCTGCTCTTGGCCGCTGCTGCCGCCGCCGCCGCGCGAGTCGGACTGCCGGGAGGGCTGGAGGGGAAACCAGGTCACCGGTTCGCAGACGCGGCGCAGAGCAGGCTCCCCGGGCTCGGAGTAAGGCAGCGCGTCTGGGGAGCGGGCCGGGGCGGGCTGGGCGCGCAGAGGGCCCGTAGAGGCGGGGACTCCGGTGCCCCGGCCACACTGGCTTCCTACGCCTATAAAAGTGGAGTGGCCGAGGAGGACCGGCGCGGCCCTGGTTGCGGCCGCCTCTCTACGCCCAAGGAGTTGACATTTTGCAGGACTTGCGCGACGCCCCGTCGCCTGCGCTCCTCGGGACCCCGCCGCCGGGAGGAGGGGGCGGAGGAGGGTGGAGACTGCGGGGCTTGGCCAAGGAAGGCGCACATCCTCGGGCGGGCGGCCGTGACGCGGCTGGGATTAACTTTGCATGAATAATGTGAGTGTGCTTGGAAAGGAGACCTTCTGCTCCCCGGCTCGGGACAAGCGCCCCGCAGGCTGTCTTCCCCGGGCAGGGGCTCTCCACCCGACCGGCTCGAGGGCTCTGGTAAATTGGCTAGAGGACCGCGCCGAGGCAGCAGAGGGTGAAGGGGGGAGGGGGCGACAGTTCCAACTGTCCAGAAGGGTGAGCGGGATGGTGACAGTGTCGCAGGAACCTGGAGGGGTGCCGGCGGCGAAGCTTAGTGCGCGAGGGCGGGCCAGCGTGGGTGGCTGGGGGGTTGTCATCCGCCTCGTTACCTGCCATCGCGGGGTCTCTGCACCCCGGATCTGGGAGGAGGTGCCCTCTCGTGTTCGGGCACCTCGAGGCGGCAGGCAGGGAGCCTCGGTGTGGGCCGTGGTGGAACAGGGTGGCTGGGGGCTCCCTCCAGTCGCAGCGCCTCTGTTCCTCAAACCCCAAGCCCAGCTGTTGACATGTTCCTTGTGAAATGGAGTTTGGCATCCTCAGCGCCGAACCGAGTGGAAGTTTCCATGATGAGGAAGTTGTGTGACACGGGGGTTCGGAAAAGGTTGGCAGGCACGGGGGAGGGTTAAAGGGACTGTGCGTCTCCCATCCCCCTTTTTTTCTCCTGCCCCGGAACTCCGGGGCTTGGAAAGGAGAATTCGCCCGAATGTTGGCGTGCGCTGTCGCCGGTGCTTGGCGACTCGGCTTCTCCCCGCCTCCTGGGGGATCGGTGGCGATTTCGCGAGCCTGCTGAGTCGCGCGCCTCTTCCCTGCCTCTCTTGACGCAGCATCTTCCACTGGGTCTCCCGGAGCCGGTTGTATACCAGTTGTGCCAGCTGTGAGACCTCCACCATCTCAAAGGATTATTAATAATTTGGGGGAGTTTTTATTCTTAGTGGATTTCGACCTTCTTAGTTGAGGTTGTCATTTGGGGGGAGGGTTTTCCGATGACCATAGTGGATATTGTTAGTGCTAATTCTTAAGCCTTCTGATTTCAGGAGGCGGAGGTGGACGAGAGAAATGGGGTGAAGTTTAAAAAATATATATTAAAGGTGAAATGTCTGATTTTCCCCAAATAGGAAATTCTGCAAGGGTCTTGAAGCATAACAGCACATAAAGTGAGTCAGAGAAAAGAGAGGGTGTGTACGGCTAAGTTCAGGGTCTCCATCCTCCTTTCTCCACACAAATCTAGAATCTCTGATTTTTCAAACACTATATCTGATCGGTAAATACATTGTAAATAAATTCGTCTTTTTAATGTGTTGCTGGTCTTAGGTACAAATGAGATTCAGTATTAGAGACCTGTTTTGAAGTTCAAGAAATGAAGCATTCCTTGGACATTGTCATAATGTCAAGCACAGTGATTTTTATAATGAAAATGTATTCGTTCATGTAGACCTACTGGGCAATATTTCCTATTTAGCCTTTGTTCAGTATGCTTATTTACTTTATAGGAATATATAACATGCATGGAATTGCAAAGGAAAAAAACTGCATTTTAGTCAGAATGTTTATGATTCATCCTGAATATTCAGAATGACTGACCTGCTCCCTAAATCACTTCTGCTTAGTTCTTTCTAATTCTGAAATAAGTCAGGGGCCAGTAACAATTAACAAAAGGAGTATTTCAATGTAAAGTATTTTGAGCAGTAAATGTTTTTTAGGATGTTTCCATGCCAGGTGGCGAAGTGTTTTAATTGACGTTAACAAATTCAGTAATTGTGATTTGTCTGGGATATTTCATATGAAAGCATTGGTGAGCAAACAATCTTTTATTATTTGTTCATGTTAAGAAGATACTAGCAAATTTTATTTTAATTGATTTCTAAGGCTTATTATATATTGGAAGTGGGACCATCTGCTAGTAAATACAATTTAGCTTTATTTAATTGCAGGTGAAAAAAAAATGGGTACTGAACGTAGCTACAGATTACTTTTGGTTTTTTCATGAAGTAATTCCATTGACATTAAACTGTTAAGGCATAATTTGATTGATATTGGAATATTGTTATATAAAGTAACTGGTATTTCCAAGAAGAATAAATATTCCACGTCTCCCCTTTTAGCTTCTTTGTAGTAAATTCTGCTATAATTAGAGACAGATTAAGAAAACTTCCTTATAATCCTGTCTCTTTGGGAAAAAAATGATTTCTTAAAATCTTAAGAGCAGAAAAAGTTATGGATTCCTTTCCCTCCTGGGGATTTTGTGGAACTACAAATGGTATTGGATGTTTCTTTCTTTAGTAAGCTCATCTTTTGTATGGAAATCAGAGCAGAGGTGATTGTTTCTTTAGCTCCATTTTCTCAGTCAAGTTTTTTTTACAAAGTCCTTCCCTGACGACTTGAGCAAAGGCAGCCTCTCATCTGTTTAGAGAACCATCGCTCCATCTTTTTGTTTTCTTCTTTCTTCCTTGGTCTTATTTGCAATCTGAATTGTTTATTTCAGTGGATACTTGTTGATTACCTGTCTCCCTATAAAATAGAGTCTATGAGAACAGGAATCTTTACTTCCTTACTTACTCTTGATTTTCTAGCATCTAGAACAGTACTTGGCAGATAGTAGGTGCTAGATAAATTTTGGTTAAATAAATTAATACTATGTTCTCAAAAATAACTGACTAAGTATCCTAGGTAGGTGCCAATTGGGTATGCCAAGATCTGTGCTCCGTGTGTGTGTGTGTGTGTGTGTGTGCGCGTGTGTACATGCCATGTGTATATGTTTCAATCTTTGTTTATTTTTATCTCTTTCTTTTCTCTGAGACAAAAGCTGGCCTGCCATTCTGTGTAGTGACAATGCAAAAAGTTATTTCTGCAAGTTTCTCCTGAAGGCATTTGTTTTGCTTCCACGGAATCATCAGCTGCAGTTTGTCTTACTTTTTACCTTGATTGTCTGAAGATACTGACCTTCAAATCGCTGAATTTCAGGGTATGTGTTCCAGAGGCATTGTCAGTGAAATTCCAGGAAGCAGACATCAGTGGGTCATACAGTGTCTTCTCACTCAGCAGGTCTTGGCAGTACTTCTGGCCTTGGCAGCCCTGAGGGGGCCAAGGCCATGGGGTGGTATAGTTTGGGCTGCAAAAGTGGTGATTGGGGAGGAGGCAAAATGCGACTCTTAGGACCCAACACAAGATAGAAATAAAAAGCCCTTGGTGGTAGATTTGATAATAATTTGATACTTCCCACATGTTGTAAGTTGTCAGCCAATCTCACCCCTTTTGCCCCTTTTCAGTTGCATAAACAATTCTAAACCAGATAATTGTGGAAGATACTGCATTACCTGAGTTTTCAAGTGGCCAGAGCATGATACCCAAGGAGTCATCTTCAAATCAATTATTGATTTGGCATAGAAACTCTTGCCAATTGGAAGCAAGAGGAAACTACAATTGAAAATTGTAGAAATTTGTTTTTGTTCATAGAACATCGATTTTCAGAAATGTGTCTTTGAGTAAATGCATAGCAAAAATCCCACAAAGTAATGAGACTATTGAAAATGAGAGGAGAAGGTCAAAATCTTGTAGAACAGCAGTTCTCAACCTGTGGGTCACAACCCACAGGAACTGTATGAAAGGGCCACAGCCTTAGGAAGGTTGAGAACCACTGTTGTAGAGGAAGGAAAATAGTTAAACTGAAATCCTAAGTGCCTACTGCTTTAGAGTATTGTATTTAGCTCTGAGCATCTTAGTAACCAAGTTAACAGAAAGAAAAGGAGATCTGGAGATGGCGCGCATTCATGTTGTAGGAATAACATATGCAGAGGGTCTAGCACGGTGCCTGGCAACTAGTATACACTCATTTATGTCAGCTTGTATCACGGAGAATGCTTGAGTTTCAGTCCTACAAAAAATGAAGTAAGGTTCTTTATGAAGTCATGTCTTTTACCAACTTTGGATGAGAAAAATGCAGAGGGCACAATGATGACAAGTAACCCAGTGTGAGTTTGTCTTTGGGGGCCTGAGCTACTATGGTGCAGCAGTAGAGAGTCTGGTGACAGTTCCCCATGCAGGAACAGAATTCAGAAAACCTCAAGCATTGAGTGGTTAACATGTTTTTGAAGCTAACTTTCTCCACAGTCTGGTCCCTGGCCAGGTTTTTGACTAGAGTAATCTGAGAGGGCAAGATAGCCAATTACTTGAAACTGACCCCACCACCATAAAAGTCACAGGTGACCCCTGATGCTTCGTGTTTTAGTCTGTGTAGCTCTTATTACCTTGCAAGCAGCTTGTTTCTATTTCTGCCCCCACTTCTAAGTTGCCATGAGGTGCTATGTGTAAGTTTATTCATCTTTGGCTCCCCATCGCCTTGCTAAGAGCTTGGCACATGGGCACAGGTGAAACACTAAGAAGAATGAATGGAATGGAGAGAAAAGGGTGGTGCTTCTCTTTCCCGTCTGTGTTGGTGGTAGTAAGTGTCATCCTCTGACTTGGTTTTGCCCAAAGTGAATGTTTGCTCCCTGGATTGCATCATATGTCCAGATCACAGCTGACTGTTTCGCTAGAAGGGCTTGTTCTAGTGTGAAAACTGATTGAGCAATGGATGGCAGGTTACCTCCTTGCTTTATTTAGAGTCCTTTTGATTCTTTGATTTGATTCCTCATTTAATCTACAAATATTTATATACCTGCTATGGGTCTGGCCCTGCTAGTCATTTTTCAACATGTAGCCCAATAACCTGTGAGACAGTGTGCATATGTTAAGACAAAGGGATTCTGAAACTTTCTTCACAGTCGGGAAGATGATACAGCCCTCTAGATGAAATAGGAGTGGTGGTGATTGTTTTGTAATTCCTGTAAACATCTGATACAGCCCCCTAGGTGAAATAAAGCGGTGGTGATTGTTTCATGATTCCTGTAAACATGTATATTAGTATAAATTCTGGTGAGATTCACCCAAGATTGTATCCAGGTGGTGTGGGGTTGAATATGTTTAGCCTGAGGAGTTTCTGATTAAGAACGTTCACGCTCCAATTTAAGTTCCCAATTTGTTTGTTAGTCAATTATGGCATTTAAGCAAGTGGGGGGGAGTATCTAAATCACTGAGTCACAAGCAATGTATTTCCATATCTTCCTCTCAGGAATCTTGCCCACTGACAGCTAGAGTAGTGATCTGTGTTCAATGCCAATGTTGTCTGGTCTCTACTGTCCTAATTTCAAGGGACTTTGGAGTCTTTATGTACTGGCAGTTCTATTTGTGCAGTACTATTTTTATTGAATGAGAAACTGAGCTCTGTTGTGAACTTAAGTATCTTTTTTCAAATAGCAAATCAGGAGAGCCTGGAATTAGGATCCAAGAACCCTGATTCTCTGTCCTGGGAATCATTTTATAGCTTTTTTAATGTGACGGTCCTAACAAGCAAGATATTTTCTGAAAGATGTTTCTGATGGATGTAGATGTGCTTGATACTAGTGATCATTTCTGGTGCCTCAGACACATTAAATTTGTACAATATGCCGGTCTACTTTTAACAACCCAGAATGCCTGGATGTGAGGCTTTTGCCAGAGAATGTAACCTTCAACTATCTGTTGAGCGATGCTTACCAAAAACTAAATAATATTTATGCAGAAGTGTTCAAAGGATAGGAAACCAAAAGACAAATTCATGATCCAGCTCATCACTCTGAGGCAGCTTCTGGCTTACGTATCTGAACTCTGTTTTATCTTCATGATGTGGATGTTTTAGTCAAAGTTTTATTTTTCCTAATCTTTCTTTTTCTAAGAAAAACTGTATTCTTTGTTATATACACACATTCACAAATACATAAATACATACATGTGTGTTCAAAAAGTGGACTGAAAATGAAGTTACTCATTCAACTTCTAGTTCCTAAAGAAAGCCTTCAGGAAATCATGTTCTTTCTTCTGTGTTCAAGAACTTAGGGGTTTATAAGAAATTCTTGGGGGATATGATGATGAAAGCAAAAATTGGACCAAGGAATGCAGATTGACAGTGAGTATGTCTTCTTCCTTTGAGTGCACTTAGACGTGACTCCTCTGGAGGCTCATCTGTGTGTGATGAGGAGAATTGAGCAGGCTGTCATGGTTTTAGTGGCATAATGTGTGATCATGACATTTGGGGACCGCATGAGTATTCTCACTGCCATAATGTGTTCTTCGTTGGCTCTCAAGATGATTCAGACTTTTCACCCTTTGCTATTTGTTTCTCTTGGGACACTATTTCCCCAGATTTCTATCAGCAGTGTGTACACAGAACAAGTGCTCAAAAACAATCGGTGATAATACTGATAACATTCCTGGGGCTTGTCCATCTTTTTCCTACTTCTCTCTCACATGCATAAATGTCTTACCAACTTGCATGTCCATGCCTGCAGAATCTGTCCCTGTAACAGTGTGTGTCATATTCTCATATACAGTGAAAAGAGGCATTGCCTCTGGCTTCTTCCATGCCCACCTTCCAAATTGTGTTGAGAAATACTGCAGTTACCCTGATGTCCCAAGCCATTATCCTGTCATCATTTTCAGTCCTTTCTACTTTTTCCCAAATATGTAGGCAGATCCTGGTCTGATTTTACTTTGTATTTCTTTTACTAATTTATTTGCTTGTTTTACTCCCTGCTCAATTACTTTTGGGAAATCTTGAATTTAACAACTTGATGCGAAAGTTTCCAGAGCCTATTTTTATATTTAGTTTGCATTGTAAGTATCCAAGAGTGGGAAGCACAGGTAGCAAAACTTATTAACTTATTTAATCACCCTATTCTTTGAAAGAGTGTGTGTGTGTGTGTCAGTGAGAAAGAGACAGCGAGGGAGATTAAAACTGAGTGTAAAACCTCAAGTGGCTAAAGTTCAGTGGAAGAGGTTGTGAGGAACAGTTCACTATTATTATACTTTTAAAAATCAGGCTCATCTGTTTCAACCTTTTACTACATTGCATGATAAGTGATAAATCAAACAAGCAGTATCTAGTGCCAAAGAAGACGCTTTTTGCTTTTTCACAAAAACACCCAGCAAGTTAGTTAATATTGCCAATTGTTGAAGTGTTTTGCAATGATGTAAAAATTCTTCTTAATTTCTCTTGTTTAAAATATATTATAATCATAATTTTTCCTTGATTTAATTTTGTATGTTTAGATGTATTAATTTACATAAGCCAGAAAATTATTTATTTCTAATGTATACGTTTTTCTTTACATTTAAAACTTCCCCTAAGCTTCATTGAAATTACCACTGCACTTCCAACATCTGGAGATCCAGAAAAATGTATTTATATCTGAATTATAGATACAAGAGAGTAAAGTAGAAGGTTGTACACTTTTGCATTATTTTTCTTTTAAAACAAAAGGAAGCAGGGAAAGTTTACACAGAAAATTATGTTTAAAACAATTTATATTAATGGTCTATGTGGGTGATGAACTGATCCCATCAATACGAATAAAGAACTTTAAAAATATCTTGTCCTCCTGAGGTCTTATGAAAAATAAAATCCTAAGCATTTAGCTTATTAATTGGACTTCACACATTGTAGGTTCATAAGCAGAGGGTATTGCACAGGTGAAGGTGTGCTGTAGAGGGCAATCTGCATGTGTTCATTTATTATCCATTAATATGAGTATGTGTCCAATTTTTCTTTATTGATGTTGTCACCATAACAAAACCTTAATGTAGGTAAATTTTTTTCTCCTGGGTTCCACCACAAATGCATGGGATACCTTTCATGGTGCTAGGTGCCAGGCACTTTGGCAAGTGCCAAGATACCTGGTAAACATTTAAAAATCCTTGCTGCATGGATGTTCAGAGTCTTGTGGGGCAATCTGCAAGAGGTGATTCAGTGTGGACAGTGTTTCTCAATAGCAGGTACTATTGGTATTTTGGCCCAGATAATTCCTCTGCACCTCTGCACCTCTGCTCTATAGGCAGTCCCCAAGTTACAAACATCTGACTATGTACAACTTGCCCTTAATGAAAAGAGTCTACTACAGGTAATAGGAATATGTGCCTGTTCCAACTTACATACTAATTCAACTTACTAAATATATAGAATCTGTTTAATTTGTGACCTGGGGACTGCCTGTATTGGTATTTGGACCAGATAATTCTTTCCTGTGGAAGGCTGTCTTGTGTAGGAAGGTTAGAAATATCACAGGCTTTTATGCACTGGACGCCAGTACCTCTCCCCACCCTCCAGATATTGCCAAATGTCTACGGGGAGGCAGAACTACCCTTATTGACAACACTGCTGTAGAAGTTAAGAACCAGGGCTGTGGAGTAGGAACATGCAGAGGATGTGATCCCATCTGTCCAATTTTGCGTTGGTTGCCTGTGCTTTAGAGGTCTTATTCAAGAAATCTTTGCCTGTAACAGTATCTGGAATGTTTCCCAAGGTTTTCTTCTAGTAATTTGATAGTTTCTGGTCTTAGCTTTAAGTTTTTATTCCATTTTGACTTGATTTTTTTTTAATGTGGCAAGAGATAGGAATCTAGTTTTATTCTTTTGCGTATTCAGCTTTCTCAGTATCATTTATTAAAGAGATTGTCCTTTCCTCAATGTATGTTTGTAACACCTTTGCCAAAAGTGAATCGACTATAAATTCATGGATTTATTTCTGGTTCTCTATTCTGTTCATTGGTCTATGTGTCTGCCAGTACCATACAACTCTTCAAGTATAACTTGAAGTCACATAATGCTATTCCTCCAACTTTGTTCTTTTTGCTCAGGATGGCTTTGGCTATTTTGGTTCTTTTCTGGGGGCTCTATATTTTTTTTTCTATTTCTTTGAAGAATGTCATGGGTATTTTAATAGGGATTACATTAAACCTGTAGATTGCAAAGGAGAGAATCAACAAAGTGAAGAGACCAAGCACAGACCAGGAGATGATATTTGCAAACTACCTATCTGACAAGGAATTAATACCAAAATATACAAGGAACTTAAACAACTCAAAGGAAAATATCAAAACCACAATGAAATATCATCTCACCCCAGATGAAATGGTTTTTATCCAAAAGATAGGCAATAATGAATTCTGGTAAGGATGTGAAGAATCACATTGTTGATTGTTGGTAGGAATATAAATTAGTACAGCCGCTAGGGAGAACAGAATGGAGGTTCCTTAAAAAAATAAAAATAGAAATACCATCTGATCTGGC
Source organism: Loris lydekkerianus (assembly GCA_963574355.1). Lineage (NCBI taxonomy): Eukaryota > Metazoa > Chordata > Mammalia > Primates > Lorisidae > Loris > Loris lydekkerianus. Next base: position 14,718 of record CAUYPK010144898.1, read on the forward strand.
AATTCCACTACTGGGCATGTATCTGAGAGAAAGAAAATCAGTATGTTGAAGAGATATTTGTACTCCTATGTTGATTGCAGTACTATTCACCATAGTCAAGGTATGGAATCAACCTGGGTCCATTAATGGATGAACAGGTAAAGTAAATGTGGTACATAAATGCAATGGACTATTACTCAGCTATCAAATGAATGAAATACTGTCATTTGCAATGACATGGATGTAACTGGAGGACATTATGTTAAGTAAAACCAGCACAGAAAGACAAATATTACATATTCTTACTCGTATATGTGAGGCAAAAATAATTTAACTCTTGGAGGTAGAGAATGGAGTGATGGTTACCAGAGGATAGGAAGGAAAGTGGGATGGCAGGATAAAGAGGGAATGGGTTACTGGTGCAAAAATACAATTTGATGGAAGGAATAAGATCTAGCAGTCAGTAACACAGTATGGTGGGTATAATTAACAACAGTTTATTGTGTATTTTAAAATAATCAAAAGAGTGGAATTGGAATGTTTCTAACCCACAGAAATGATGAATGCTTGAGGTGATGGTTATCCTTTTACCCTGATTTGATCATTACACATGGTATGCCTCTATCAAAACATCACATGCACCCTATAAGTATGTGCACTAATTATATATACATAATAAAAATTAATAATGTAAAAAAATGAAATTATGTAGTGTTTGATCCAAGTTAAGTGTTCCTAAATATTAGCTATTCATAGTGGTGGTAGTATTAATATTTCAACAGGTAATTACAATGGTGTTAAGGTCAATAATATAGTTAAGTATAATACATTGTGCAGTGGGAGCACATATTCAGGGCTGGGAAGACTCTAAGTGGAAAAAACATATTACACAAATGAATGAAGTAAAGGTAAAAATATGAAGCATTTGGGGAATTGCAGGGAACCTAGTCTGTCTAATGTGCAAAGGACAACAAATGAGACTGTTGGAGCAGGTAGGAACCAAATGATGAGGGCTTCCTTCATCCCAAGGAAGATAAATTTTGTCTTGATAGCGTAAAGAAACTGAAGAATGTTCAGCAAATCACATTTTTATTTTAGAAGAGTTCTTTGAGATAGATCTTGAGTGTGAGAGAGACTGGTAGTGAGGAACCCAGATCAAGACTCTCAGAACAGTCCGTGGGGAGAATAGTGGCTGCTGGGACTGAGGCAGTTATATATTGCTGGGATGACTTTAGGAACAGATTTTGCTTTCTCCAAGATGAAGCAAAATTTTTCTAATTTGATTCCAATAATGAATATTTTTAGCAAGCTAGTTCTACACTTGGGGGAATTTCAAGTTTAATTTGAAAGCTGATTACATGATAGATTCTCTTTAAAATGTTTTCAAATGAAGCTTAATTTAAAGACCATCTCACAGCCTATTCATAGTTGAGTATTACTTCAAGAGTTTTTTTTGCCATTGTACGTATATGCCTATAGTTCTTGTGTCTGACAGAAACACTTCTATATAACTATATGGAAATAGCATTGACATTGTTGTGTTGAGATTCATTGCTTAGTATTAAGTGTTGGTTTTCTAATTGATGAGAATTTTATTTCTTTAATAATTAAGATGAGATATGGGTGAAGAATAGGAATGAATGAATGAACACTTGGCATTATGGAAATGCCACCTAATTAAGAATAAAAATATTTTGGACAAGTCTTTTGGCTTATCTGAGCCTTAATTTCCTTTGTCATAAAATTATAATTATTAGATAAGTCAGTTATTTTCCAAATTATCTTTAGTCCAAGGTTGGCAAACATTTTCTATAATAAGCTGTATGGTAAATATTTTAAGTTTATCAGGATGTAGTCTCTGTTGGAACCGCGCAAGTCTGCCATTGCAGTGAGAAAGCAGCTATAGACCATATGTAAATAAATAGACATGGCTGTATACCGATAAAACTTTATTTACAAAAGTAGGTGGTGGGATATAGTTTGCTAACCCCTGCTAGCCCAGAAATATTCAACAGAAATAAAATGTGAACTGTATACATAGCTTCTAGCCACATTATAAATAAGTAAAAAGCAACCAATGACTTTAATTTCAATACTGTACTTTATTTTACTCAATATATTCAAAATATTATTGACATGTAATCAGTACAAAATATTAAACATATATCGTACTTTCTTTTTGGGTCTTCAATATCTGGTGTGTGTTTTGTATTTGGAGTGTATCTCAACTCAATAGCCATTTGTGGCTAGCAGCTACTGAAATTGGATCATATGGCTTTAGAGTTGAAAATCTACCATTTGATCAGTTTCCATGCAAAAATAAATTATATGCGTTATCCCAAGTGATTAGGATATATTGATTAGCAATAAATGTATCTTTTTAAAAGATATATTGATTAGTAGAATACTATGTACACTTTAACAATGCATGGTGGCTCAAACAAATGGGTTTATTTCTCATTCATGTAAAGCTGAAAATTGCTGTTCCTGATTGATTGGAGGCTCTGTTGAAGGGCAGATTAAATTGGATACTTGTATTTGCCACAGAGATGCTAAGGTCTCTAAGGCAAGTTCTTTAACCAGTTTTAACTTCAGTCACTCCATCTGTGCCTTGGAAATAATATTGGTACTTACTTTACAGCACTGTAGAAGAGATTACGTGAGATTTCGGCTATACACTGCTTTGCTAGAGCATAGCACCTCATGAGTGCTCAGTACATGAAGAACAATTTTATCATTTTATTATTATAAAAGTTGTGAAATTGACTGTGCTGAGTAAACCTACACCCTGGAGGTATAGGGTGTTATTTTCCAAAAGGCAGGAAATCACAGAGAGACCTCAAAATTAGCCTCCAAATTTAGTTGATCATTTTGCATCATTAGTTATTGTTTTTTTAGTTTTAGATTGTTATTATGTGTTACTGGTAACTGAACACTGAAGTATAAATATAGTAAGTGACTAAACATGTAATATTACCTGTGGGCGAAGGAGTGAGGGACACTGTCTTTGAAGTGGCATCTATCGGTGGGGCAGAACCAGAGAGAATTTTGGTTTCGATCTAATTAAT
>CAUYPK010144900.1:0-29842 GCA_963574355.1 Loris lydekkerianus
TTTGATAAGCCAATTAAAAACATTCAGTGGGGAAAAGATTCCCTATTTAACAAATGGTGCTGGGTGAACTGGCTGGCAACCTGCAGAAGACTGAAATTGGACCCGTACCTTTCACCATTGACTAAGATAGACTCTCATTGGATGAAGGATTTAAACTTAAGACATGAAACTATAAAAATGCTAGAGGAGAGTACAGGGAAAACCCTTGAAGAAATAGTTTTAGGCGAGTATTTTATGAGGACAACCCCCCAGGCAATAGAAGCAGCTTCAAAAATACATTACTGGGACTTGATCAAACTAAGGAGCTTTTGCACAGCCAAGAACACAGTAAGTAAAGCAAGCAGACAGCCCTCAGAATGGGAGAAGATATTTGCAGGTTATATCTCTGACAAAGGTTTAAGAACCAGAATCCACAGAGAACTCAAACGCATTAGCAAGCACTTCTGTTTTTCATCTCCATCCTCTTGTCTTGGTCTGGCTGAGTTTCCGACCACTTTGTAGTAGAAGTGTAGGAAGGGGCAGAAGAAAGAAGACAGGAGATTTCTTAACTGGCCAACACTGCCATTAGCTGGTACCACACCCTCTGGGATTCCAGAGATTAAAGTGGACTCCTCTTTCAAAGGTACTTTAGAAGCCCTCTCCTCCTTCAACTATGAGGACCTGTTGCCTAAAGTCCTTTTGACTCTAGCAAGCGACTCTCTATTTTGGATAGTTTCTCAGGCCTTTAATATTTCTCAGTACCTTCAAATTATGTTATAGACAAGTGTCCTGTGAATCTCTTAGGCAGGAGTTAAAAGAACCCTGCTCCAGGTCTTCTGTATAACCCCCCACCTCTGGTTTATGGACAGTATTCATATATTCCTTATGCCGAGTCTGGATTTGAATATAACATCTATTGTATTATTTTGTGGTGGCTAAACTTCCATTTTCATATATAGCAATACAAAGTACAAATGTAGTGAGTATCCCACTCCATGCATAAAATCTCCTTTTTGTCAGAGACTACCACAACATTTGTAAATATCTGAGTTAAAAGACCCTGTGAACAAAGGAAAAATTATGAACATCTGTCAGTAGCTACTTAAACGGGGTGGACCTCCAAATGAGAACTATGATGTTGGTGCTTGGGGAACATTGAGCAAATTAGCAGCTCTACTTGGTGACTAATGCTTGGATAAGATTTTTTCCTAATGTTCCATTAGCGTGGTCTTTTATGTTTCCAATTAAGTTATTAGTGCTGAGAGATCAAGTTAGAGCTACTTAAGAGCTTTTATTGGTGGGGAGATCATAGGTCTTGGTTACTAATTAACAGCACAGGAGTGCTCCTATCTCCTTGGGTCAGTGATGGAAATCTCTGCTTGAAGTCTTGTACCTTTATTACCAGAAAGAAACCCAAAGACTGGGTGATTTTTTTTTTTTTAATTTTAAAGGCATTTACAGGCACCAAATAGAAATTGTTCCCTCCTGAAATGATTTTAAGTTGATGTTTAATAATGTTTAAATTGCAATCACTTTCTTTTTTAACTAAACATGAAGAATCCTAGACTGTACCCCACATGAATATGATTCAGTAGAGCTGTAAGTGGCCTTACGTGTTAACATTTTAAATAAGGACTGCTGATGGTAAAAAGGACCAACTTTGACCTAGAATTCTCCTTTTCCTTTTTTTAAATTATCACATTCTTTATTTTTCAATATAAAGTGTAAGTTTATTACCTACAGTCCTCATCCTGTACATTTCATCTCTAGACTCTCTCAGCCAAATGTCTTCCAGCCTCATTCATGTTGTGGCAAATGGCAAGATCTCATTCTCTTATGAGCTGAATAACATTCCATTGTTATCCCTTTGTCTGCTGTTTCTATATCTTAGCTATTTGAATAATACTGCAAAGAATGCATGAGTGCAGATTTCTTTACAAGATGGTGATTTCATTTCTTTTGGTTATATACATGTACCCAGTAAAGGAATTGTGGGTCATATGGTAATTCTATTTTTAATTTATTTACAAGTCTCTGTACTATCATCCATAATACTGTACCAATCTACATTTCTACCAACAACGTACAAGGGCTCCTTTTTCTCCACACCCTTGCCAACACTTACTATCCTTTGACTTTTTGATAATAGCCATCCTTACAGGTTTGAGGTGGTATGTCATGGTGGTTTTGATTTGCATTTTCCTGATGATTAATGGTGTTGAATATAGCTGAGAACATGGAAGTTAACTCCCCAAGTTAACTCCCCAAGAGGAGATGACTAGAAAACAAGTCTTCACCTAGGGATGTGGGAGCCAGGTAAATAAATTCCTTCATCTTCACCCCTTGGACCAACTCCTTTCAGGCACAATTTCTGTTTGCATCTTATTCAGAGAAGACACATGTCCTTAGTAGCCAACCTGGTGAGCATGCTGCACTCTCTGGCTCTGTTCATACCCCTCATTGCAGGATAGACCACAAATAAATCTAGAACCCAAGATGTTGGGGGAAGGACGGTGAGTTTATTTGGAAAGCCAGCAAACTGAGAAGATGGCAGACTAAAGTTCCAAAGAGTCATCTTAGTTAGTATAAACTTCAGGCTCTTTTTTATTTTGCAGGAAGGGTAAGAGAGGGTTGGGCTCTAAGAATAATCAGGGACCACAGACATCTGAGGATCTGAGCATCAGTTTGAGTTTGAGGACTTTGTAAAGCTTCTTTGTTCCTGGTCAGTTAGCTTAGGAGGATGACAGTCATGTGCATATCTTTCTTATGTCCTCCAGAACTGTTTTTGGAAAATACAGTTGTCACCTTTTTTCTAGGCTTTCTATGTACAAAGCTAAGCAGAAGCTTTTAACTTAGAGGATATTACTCCAGGGGATTAAAAGTAAAATGGACCTAGTTATGCTAATCTTCCCTTCCACAGTTGCAGCAGCATATAAAGCCTCACTTCACATTAGTTTATATCCATTTTTTCCTCACTTTCCTATTTCTTATTCTTGATGCCCTTGTTTCACACCTCTCAAGTAAAGCATCAGCACTTTAATCCTTGCCTCAGGCTCCATTTTCTGGAGATCTCAAGCTAAAATGTGCAGCAACAATAGCCTAAGTCTTCGGAGTGGATTATATGCTTTTCATAGCACTTAGGGTGTTTCATGATCATAGCCCATATTTAGCAAAAGCAAAGCTTTTGAATGTCTATATTTGTTTTTGAAAACTGACAAAAAATTACATAGGGCTAACTGTAATGTGCATACTATTTATAATATATAAATTAAATCTATAATACATAAATGTAACGTTTAATATGTAATTTGTTTCTAATCATGAAACTTACTAAAATACTTTATTTTTTGATTTTCATTAATCATCATGAGAGAACAATGTTCCCTAAGTGGGAAATATAATCAGGGTCTTTATTTCTGTACCAACATTTTATTTCTAACAAGTGGTTCTAGTATGTTCCTGGGTTGTCCTTCTTGGTGCTTCTAGCACTGTAGAAAGATACAGGTAGTGAGTACAGGGCTCTCTTTTCTTTTCTTGATGAAATGTCACATGTAGTGCTCTCCCTTTGTATCAGAAATAAGGGCAACTGAGTAACCAAAAACCTATTTTTTGGAGAAAAAACTATTTTTCTCCTTTAATAGAACTTTGGTACTTCTATGATCACAGCTGATGAAACTCAAATAATATAATAGCTGTTTTCACAAGAATAACTTTTTTTGTGGGAACTCTGGTGCATAAGAAATTGAATGATCTTTGACCTCAAATAAAGTAATTTTTAGGCATAAGGTCACTGACTGGGGAGAGGAAGAATTTTGCACTGTAGCATTTACAGCAAACCTGACATGCAGGCGCAGTATCAAGCTTCTGAACTATGCCTTTTCTAGTCCTCTTTTACTCTTACAAATATTTGCCATTTTTAAGTGAATTGAATTCTGTGCCCACTGAAAACCAATAAAGATGTGTGTATTTTTCAGTTATAATGGTTGAACTTGATTGTTCTCCATGATCATCATTCTGAGTGTAATGTTTTTAGAGAAAGCAGTAAGTTAGCTTTCATTTGCTTTCAGTCTTAAAACTGAAACAGGCCAACAAAAAGGTAAGTGATGGAATTTGACAATTAGTTTCCACATTTCAAATTTAAACTATCATAAACAGTAAGAGCAGGGGTCTGGCCTGGCCTTGTATGTACAGACTTAGATGCACACATACACACCTACAGCTGTTTGTATAAACACATATCACCTGTTGGTTTTTATAGATTTCCCAACAGGGAAAACCTAGTTGGAGGTAACAGACTAATTGGATCCCTAGAGCTTCCCTAAATCCTTTTCCTGGTATGTTGATAGCGACATTCTCATTCACTTTCTGAAAACTGAAAATTTAGGTTAGTTATTCACCTGCTTAGTTTTAAAATCTTTTTATGGTGAACAAAAATGTTAGTTTTTATCTTTTAAGAATTGAATTTATTTGGCATGATTATTTTTTTTAAAAAAGTTGAATCAGTTCTTTCATAGAACAGTGCAATGTTAATTATTCCCATTAAAAATTTTCCTGAAAAATCTGCCACCTTATTTATTTCCAAATGGCTATGCACCTCTTTCTGTTTAATATATAGTTCAAGTAATTGGAACAGGTGGGTTGGAAATTGAAACTATTAAATTTTTAGAACTTATATGTATCCTATTTGAGAAAATAAGTCTATTTCTAAGATACAACTGGAGAGTGGTATTATTTTAAAAGTTTGTGAGTCTGCTGTGCTCTGAGTACAATATTCTTTAATAAATCCAAAATAATGATATGAAGAATATGCTACTTGAAAAGAAACAGTGTATGAGGGAAAGATTATCCTCTTCTCCCCTTTTATTACTAGTTATAACTAGAGATAATCTTAATAAAGGGAGTATTTACCTCCCTGAAGATGAGATGAATCCCTAAACTACCCAATCAAGAAAAGAAAAAAAAAAAAAAAGAAAAGAAAAAAAGAAACTCCCTTTCTCCTTGTCTTTCAGTTATTTTTAGTTGAAACTCTTTGAAATATGGAATGATGGAGTATTCTGTCCATAGATGATTCTCCTGGCAGCTTTAATAAACTCTTCAGAAAGTACAAACCATCTTGAGACTCACCACTGCCCACATCACTAGGAAAAGAAAGGAATCAATTATAATTTGTTACACAAATACAATATATCTAAAATATAGTTACTTTTTTCAAAACTATAATTAAGATGAGAGATCTCTTAATGTGAAGTTAGGGCTAAATAATTAGTTCATTTGTTTGTTATCCAAATAATTCCATGATTTTAGTACAAGACAAACCACTTAGTGATGTCTCTATGAGGCCATAGCATAATAGGCTACTATTTTGAATGGCCAAGATATGGTATTTATTGATTGCCTACAATTACTAAATTATCATTGAATTGAATAATAGAATGCACTTAATTGCAGCTACTTCTTGGCAAGCATCTCTATGGGTATCATCATTTTTACCAGATAAATGGAACCTTTTGTAACTCCTTTGCAAATCTATTTTATTAGAAATGATCAAGTAACTTTAATTGTTTTGGCTTGCTGCTAATGTATTAATAGACTCTGAAGTCAAATAATTAGTGAAGTTAATTTAATCTTTGAAAAAGAACCCTGAAGGTAAAATATCTAATGCTTAAAATTTTCGCTTAAATTCTAGTAGTACTACCCACCTTCCACTCTTTGCTTTATCAGCTGCTTAAATAATAAAAATATTTGGCAGAATGAGTAAAATTTAATTAGAAATTTATATTCTAATATTTTTAATACCTCACTTCAGTTATTGGTGCTTCTACCATTTTGTTTATGTATATCAGCTACTATGAGAGGGTAATATAATTGACATAGTTCAGACTTCTATATTATTTGCCTTTGAAACATATAAGTAACTAAAATAAACAGATTTTTTTTTTTATATTTGCATCTTTTCATTATCTACCTTGTTTTTTCACTTACAGAATATTGACACAAATGTTTGGACAGTAATGAGCTGGTGTACATATAAAGTAAATATTACAATTGTACAAAATATTTAATTAAAAGTCTAATATAAGAATACAAATATATGTTATCATTTGAACTACCAGATCTGAATATTATTGAATTATAATGGTTAAAGTAATTATGTGATCTAGTATACTAATAGAAAGATAAATCCAGTGGGAATAAAATGCCCTGTGGGAAAAAACCAAATGCATATATAATAAAGGTAATATTTCCAATATTTGGGAAAAGAAAGACTATTCAGTAATGATAATCTAATAATTAATTAATTAATTCATTGGAAAGATTTAGTGTGTTTTTGCCTTGTGTGCTAGCAAAATAAATTAAATATTTGGATATAAAATTGAAATCAAAAAACTAGAAAACTATGTAGTTGAATATGTTATCTGAACTTATATTTGAGAAGGGCATAGTACTAAAAAGACGTTATGAAAATAGATTGGTAGAGCTGACTAATAAAAATCAAGAACTTTGCTAAAATATTGTAAGGAAATTAAAAATATAAAATAAATCAGGAAAATTAGCAAAGTAAATAAAAAGTAAAGACTAAACTTTATGGACTGATAAACAGTTCCTATAAATCATTAAAAAAAAAAAACAAAGACATGCTAGAAAGAAGGGAGAAGGGCATGAAGTATTTGAAAAAATAAGAAAAAAGTGAAAGTTCAATAGCCATAGGTTAAAAACTCCAATTTTACGTGATTAAAGACATGTTAGTTAAAACAATGTGTCATCTTATTAAATTTGTTTTGTTTGTTTATTTTACAAGTATGTGTTGCTGGTGGGAATTGAAATGGGTATAACATTTCTAGTGGACAATTTGATCTTTCCTTTTATAAAACAGAAATATTAATTTAAGTGTATGTAGAACTTATAACTGTTGGGTTCATTGTATGTACTTGTGTTAATATTAATAGCTCATCTTTTTTTTTTTTATTATTTGGGATTCATTGATGGTACAAAGAATTAGGTTACACTGATTGCGGTTGTTAGGTAAAGTCCTTCTTATAATTGTGTCCTGCCCCTAAGAGGTGTACTATACACCGTGACCCCCATTCCTCTTCCTCCTCCCCTCTCCCTGCTCCCTCATTTCCCTACCCCATTCCTTGTATAAGCTCATCTACAGTCTTCATATTAGAATTGAGTACATTGGATTCTTGCTTCATTCTGGTGATGCTTTACTTAGAAGAATGTTTTCCACCTGCATCCAGGTTAATACAAAAGATGTAAAGTCTCTATCTTTTTTTTTTTTTGTTTTATTTTTTGAGACTGAGTTTCACTTTGTCACCCTTGGCATCATAGCTCACAGCAGCCTCAAACTCTCAGACTCAAGCAATTCTCGTGCCTCAGCCTCCTAAGTAGCTGTGACTATAGGCTCCTGCCACAATGCCCAGCTATTTTTAAAGATGAGGTCTCTCTCTGGTTCAGGCTGGTCTCAAACCTGTGAGCTCAGGCAATCCACCTGCCTTTGCCTCCCAGAGTGCTAGGATTATAGGCGTGAACCATGGCAAAGGCTATTTCTATCTTTTTTAATGACTGAATAGTATTCCATGGTATATATTTACCACAGCTTATTAATCTATTCCCGGTTTGGTGGGCACTTAGGTTGTTTCCACGTTTTGGTGATTGTAAATTGAGCTGCGATAAACAGTGTAGTGCAAATGTCCTTATGATAAAAGGGTTTTTTTTTTTTTTCTTCTGGTAGATGCCTAGTAATGCCTAGGATTGCAGGATCAAATGGGATGTCTCATTTGAGTTCTGTGAGCATTTTCCATACTTCCTTCCAAAAAGGTTGTATTAGTTACAGTCCCAACAGCAGTGTAAAAGTGTTTCTTTCTCTCCACATCCTGGCCAGCATCTGCAGCTTTGAGACTTTGTGATGTCTCAATCACAAATGATGTGGGCCATTCTCACTAGGGTTAGGTGATATCTCAGGGTGGTTTTGATACGCATTTCTCTGATGCATATAAAGGATGGTCAGCAGTTTTTCATATGTTTGTTAGCCATTTGTCTGTCTTTGTTAGAGAAATTTATGTTCCTATCTTTTGCCCAGAGGTAGATGGAATAGTTACTCTTTTTGTGCTGATTAATTTGAGTTCCCTGTAGATTTTATTATCAACCCTTTGTCAGATTCATATCTTACAAATATTGTTTCTCATTCTGAAGGTTGTCTTTTTGCTTTACTTCCTGTGTCCTTAGCTATGTAGAAGCTTTTCAGTTTGAGTCTTATTTATTAATTTTTGTTGTTGTTGTGATGGCCATTGAAGTCTTTGTCATAAAATCTTTCCCCAGTCCAACATCATCAAGAGTTGTTCCCACATGTTCTTCGAGGATTTTGATCGTTTTGAGTCTTAGATTTACATCTCTTATCCATCTTGGTTCAATTTTTGTAAGGGGTAAAAGGTGTAGGTTAAGTTTCAGTCTTTTACATGTGATCATGAGGTTCTCCCAGCATCATTTGTTGAATAGGGATTCTGTTCCCTACTGTATGCTTTTGTTTGTTTTATCTAAGATCAGATGGCAAGTAGAGACTGGTTTCATCTTTTGGTTTTCTATTCTGTTTCATATGTCTATGTCTCTATTTTTGTGCCTATACCATGCTGTTTTGATTACTGTGACTTGTAACATAGCCTGAAGTCTGGTAGGGTGATGCCTCTGACTTTGTTTTTATTACTAAGAATAGCCTTAGCTATATGTTTTATTTTCTGGTTCCATGCAAAGTGAAAAACTACTTTTTTCCAGGTCTTCAACATATGATGTTGGCATTTCAATTGGGATTGCTTTGAATCTGTAGATTGCTTTGGGTAGAATAGACATTTTGATAATGTTGATTCTTCCCAGCCAAGAGCGTGGTAGGTTCTTTCATTTGTTAGTGTCTTCTGCAATTTCTGTTCTTAGGGTTGCATAAGTCTCTTTGAAAAGATCTTTCACCTAATTGTTAGATATATTCCTAAGTATTTCATTTTCTTTGAAGCTACTGTGAAAGAAATTTTGTCCTTGATTTGCTTCTCAACTTGGATGTTATTGGCACATACAAAGGCTACTGATTTGTGGACATTGCTTTTATACCCTGAGACATTACTGTATTTCCTGATGACTTCCAGGAGTTTTGTGTTTGAGTCTCCGGGGTTTTCTAAGTATAAAAATCATATCGTCAGCAAAGAGGGAGCATTTGACCTCCTCTGTCCTATTAGGATGCCCTTTATATCCTTCTCTTGCCTGATTGCATTGGCTAGAACTTCCAGAACTATGTTGAAACATAGTGCAAACAGTGGACATCCTCGTCTGGTTCCAGTTCTAGGTGGAAAAGCTTTCAGTTTTATATCATTCAGTATGATATTAGCTGTGGGTTTGTTGTAGACGGCTTCAATTAGCTTAAGAAACGTGCCACCTATGCCTATTTTCTTAAGTGTTTTTGTTTGAAAAGGATGCTGAATTTTGTCAAATGCTTTTTCTGCATCTATTAAAAGTATCATATAGTCTTTGTTTTTGCTTCTATTGATATAGTGTATTACATTTATGAATTTGCATATGTTAAACCAACCTTGCATCCCTTGGATGAAGCCTACCCAGAGTAAAATCTCTAATAACCTCAATCAAAAATAAAAAGGGGGAAGTAACAACTGATACTAGAGATTACTTCTGACTACTACCAAAAACTTTCTGCCCAGAAATTTGACAATGTCATGAAAATGGACCAATACCTAGAATCACACAATTTTCCTAGACTTAAGCAGGAAGAAATAGATCTCTTGAACAGACCAATATCAAGCACTGTGATTGCAGAAACAATAAAAAACTTCCAACAACAACAACAACAACAAAAAGCCTAGGATCAGATGGCTTCACATCAGAATTCTATCACACCTTCAAAGATGAGCTTGTACTTATACTGCGGAACCTATTCCAAAACACTGAGAAAGAAGGAACCTTCCCCAACATGTTTGATGAAGAAAACATAACCTTGATTCCAAAACGAGAAAAGGACCTAACTAAAAAGGAGAACCATAGACCAATTTTACTAATGTATACTGATGCAAAAATTCTCAACAAAAATCTTAGCTAATAGATTGCAGATACTCATTTTCATATTTTTTATATATTTCCAAAACTTTTACAATGAATATATTTTGTGTTTATAATTGGGAGAGAAGCATTAATATACAAAGTAGTTTATAGTATTACAAATAGCTTAGGGATCAAAAATCTCCCAATTATAGATACATCAGTCTCCTTTCTGACATTATTTTACATTGTTTCTTTAGATCCTGATACATAAATTAATTGGAAGTCAAAACAAATATTCTTGATAAAAACAAATATTCTTGATAAAAGTGTTCTTGAAGTTGTTTGCCTAGTGTTGATATATATTTAGGCAGATATGCAAATGTATCTGACAAGGACTTAGGGAGATATAAAATCAAATGTCTCATTTTATAATCTCTATAAACTAATGAATTATGTGTCTCCATTGTTCAAATTATCTTAAACATTTTCTGAATATATATTTATCTTACCTCCAGCTGTTATTCTTCCTGATTCAGTCTGGATTGCTCTTATGTGTCTTATTCCTGGTAAATATCTTCTCATTATTTAATGTTTAGCTGGTGCATCCTCTTATAAAGAACACATCACTTCTTCCATACCTGATTTGATTTGACTTCCCCCTCTTCTTGTATTATTTAGTTCAAATGTGAGTCTCCTACTAAATGGTAAGGTCACAGAGGGATGGAAGTATGTTCAACTCAATGCCCCTGCCCCATCAACTGAGACATTGTCTGGTTGATGGTCAAATGAATGGTGGTTGAATGAGTTAATAAAACAAAAATGATACATCAAAATCACATCTAGGGATTTTGAAGTCAAGTATGAGACAGAGTGAGAAGGTAATAACAAATTGTCAGTGTTTCATTTGGCAATTTCCCCTAAATATCAGAAACATTATAGATCAGTTATAAGTTCATGAATATGAATTCATCTTAAAAATTTTAAAGGATACTAAATAACATGGAAATAGATAATGATAAAACATGCTATGTAGCAGCACAAATGGAGCCTGCTAAGATTTAAAACAAAGAAGTGAAGTAAGGCTGGATTTATAAGCTGTATTCTATCAGATCAAAAGTGCCTATCTCTAAACCATGGCTTCATTTACAGTTCTCTTTTATAAATGAGGGAGTAAATCTTACTGTTTTGGTAGTCATAGCTCTTAGTACATTTCTCCAATTACTGAGTTTAATCATGAATTCTCCAAGCCTTCTGATTTATAATGCTGTGCTTTTACTGATCACCAAATTTGCCACATTTAATTTGCAGTATTAAATTATAAGAAACTAGCGCCATTTCTTAATGAATTAATTTCTATAAACTATACTAATAGAATCACCCAAAATTACATTAGTATACCAGATGGATGCCAAATTTGTCAGCCTAATTCTGATATTTTAATTAAACTTCACTACAATCCACTTAAGGTAGATTCCTAATAATGGGAGGGAATATTCATTTATTCATTCATATCTACTGTGTATTAGCCTTCTCAGGTTGCCAAAAGAAAATGCCACAGGCATTATTTCCTCATGTTCTGGAGGCTAGAAGGCCAAGATCAATGTATCAGCAGGTTGGTGTTTGGTGAGGCCTCTCTTCCTGAATTGCAGATGTGCCTTCTCACTGTGTGCTCATGTGACCTTGGCCTTCTCTCCATGAATACATGAAGAGAGAAAGAGCTTTGGTATCTCTTCCTCTTACTATGAGGACTTCAATCCTGCTGGTTAGGGCCCAATTTAGGGCTATATTCAATCTCATTTACCTCCTTTAAAGGCCTTCTCTACAAATACTCTCACTAGAAGTTAGGGCTTCACTATATGTGCTTGGTTGGAGACCATACAATTAGGTTTGTAACTGAAAGTTACAAACTGTAATAGCCTAAACTTTCCTCCAGCTTAATTAAGCTCTACACAGACATCTTCCTGACTCTGGGCCCTGGCTGCCCTTTTCTTTGGGCATTTACATTAGAAAACTTGTGATTTTGTAAATGTTTTCTCTATTCCTTTGAAAGTTTCTTGCCAGTTTTCAGACCCTGGTATATCTTTCTCAAAGACCTACGAGCCCTTCTAAATGTGCTCAGCAAGGAAAGACAACACCCCTGTCTCCCAGTCTCTATGGAGGGTAGGAACCTAACTCCAGGAGCACCTTCCTCAAAGTGGTAAAAACACCTGTCACAAAGACATGAGATAGTCTACTTTACCACTGAGTAAAGCCAATGAGCAAATACAGATGACCTGTAACCTCCCCTCCCTCACAACTTAGCTATTAAAAACTCTCTAGGCCAGCGGTTCTCAACCTGTGGGTCACGACCCATTTGTAACAATGAAAATACATCTTGCATATTAGATATTTACATTATGATTCATAACAGTAGCAAAATTACAGTTATGAAGTAGCAACAAAAATAATTTTATGGTTGGGGGTCATCCTAACATGAGGAACTGTATTAAAGTGTCTCAGCATTAGGAAGGTTGAGAACCACTGCTCTAGGCTTTTATTTCAGACTTTGTTCAGAACTATTTCTTCTATTGCTTTGAATAAAGTTCTCCTTTCCTGTTCAACATTGCTCATTGCAATATTTGTTTTGACACTGCAGAAATGCATAAATAATTATTTCTCTTTCTCTTTTTTAGAAATAGCATCTCACTGTGTCACCTCGGCTGGAATACAGTGGCATGATCTCAGCTCACTGCAGCCTCAAACTCATGGGCTTCAATAGTTCTCCTGCCTCAACCTCCTAAATAGCTAGGACTACGGGTGTGCACTACCACATCTGGCTAATTTTCAATTTTTTTTTTTTTTTTTTTTAAACAAAGACAGGGTCTTGCTACATTGCCCAGGGTGGTCTTGAACTTTTGGCCTCAAGTGATTCCTCCACCTTAGTTTCTAAAAGTACTGGGATTACAGCCTTACCTAAGTGAGGCACCTTACCTAAGTGAATTTTTATAATACTGACAGTAAGTGGCATTAGTGGTAATAACACTTCATATTCTAATTACTGTTTTGTCTGCTAAGGTGGTCTATTAAGCAGCTTATTTAAATTACCTGACCCACAGAAGTTCTGGGGCTTTGCTTTAGGCCTGCCAGACATGTTTTAAACACTTGAGGAGAAGTCCCTGTAAGTCATTGCTTGCTTACTATTTGTCTACCCAGTTACCATTCTCTCTACTCATCTTTTGCTTTTCTTGCATCTTTTTAGCATCTTCCTTCCATTTTCTCTTATATGTTTTATTATGATTCTCTAATCTAGTACATCCTTCTTAAATGTTGATTAATATTTGTCATAGATTTTCACTTTATCTCTGCTTTTTTTCAGTCTCTTTTCCATAATTCCTTTTCTTTTATCTCTTTGGGAGAGGCTGTAGATTACTTTCCTCAAGTCTGTATTAGTCAAGATCCAGTCAGGAAAATAAAACCCATATCCAGTGATGCAATTGATGGAGCTAGCTGCAAAGTATTAAAAGAGCTAAAAGAGAACCCAGGAAAAGTAAGGCAAATAGCACAGGCAATATGAAGTCACATGCCACAGTTATGTGAGGTTGACTTATAGTGACAAATACTCAGGGGAAATTATTTTTTCCTTCTATCCGGTTTAAGGTTTGAGGCTGATATTTTTCCTAATAGTCCCCTTCTCAATAGAGAATTTTTCATTCTCCTTTACAGAGAGGATATAGCCCAAGGGATATGTACCAATCAATTATTGTCACAGTAATGCAATTACACACTATATAACAAATTACCCCTAAACTCAGTGGCTAGAAATAACACTCACTTGTTTTCTCTTCTCCCTCTGCAGAAGTGATGGTGGTTGTGTGATCCAGGTCCCTTATACCATGGTACTAGAAAGCCCCAAGGCTTGTTTTTCTCAGGGCTGTGGAGGAAACAAGGAGGGAATGTCCCACCATGCAAACACCAGTCAAACCTTTGCTTTCATTACATCTTCTAATATCCTGTTGGCCAAAGGAAATCACTTGGTTAATCCTGACATCAGTGGGGTACCAAATACCATTGAAGAACAATCTAAACTCTTACCAAGGACTCAGTTCAAGAAATTTCTGTTAGGTATGCCTTGGATAAATTTATTCTTTATTTTCTCTCATCTACTTTGGAGTCTCTATAGGTAAGAGCTTTGCATCAAAGTGCAAAGTCTCCAGAAATTCAGCAAAAACTTAACTGACCTTCCAAGCTCCTATTTTTATTCAATATTTGACTTTAGTGAATTTTTTTATCTTTGTGCCAGCTAAATGAATAATTAAGAAATATTTTAAAAGATCCTTAATTTAGCATTCTGGATGTTTTCTTCAGGATGGTCATTGAGTCTGCAAGGTCTACCATACTGAAGGATGTAGAAGTTGAGTTCCCTTTGTACAGAGCAATCTCTCACATCTTAATTACTTTCTTTGAAGGTCTGGTTTAATTCAAGTTGGGTAGCTTGGATATCACTTTATTTACTTCAGCTTAGATATCACTTTATTTACTTCAACACTAAGAATTAAACAACTTTTGTTGAGCTCATAGACTTCTCAAAACTTATGAGCAGTAAGAGAGAAGAAGAGCTAAATACAACTCAAACATTTTCGGTTTTAGTAGTGATTATAGTCACTCAAAAATTCAGCAGATAATATAGAACAATAAATAACTTTTGGATGAAAAGGGTTAATAGAAATGAGTTTTAAAAATGCTGAATTTGTATCCTCCAAATGGTAGTTCTGTATGGTAATGTCAGATTTTTCTTGGCAAGTTTGGAATCAAGATAGGGAATGTAATGAGCTAGGGAGTGGGTGATTGGGTACAGAGCTGCAAATGAGAACCCAAAGGGTCATGTTGATGAGCATTGTGTTAGTGAAACTAGCAAAGCCTATGTGAGATGACAAACCATCTCCAACATTAAGGTCTCAGGTTGAGCCCTCACTTATGCAAAGTCTTCCATAAATTTTGGTGGGTATTCTCCTTTGTCTGGTGACTCTGGGATCCTGACCTCCTATATCTTGTGGCACTGATTCCCCACTGGTGGCTTTCAAGTCCCTGTAAGAAAGGAAGATAAAAATGGAGGTGACCCATCAGATTGTAATTTTCTCCTCCTGGGAGTAATTGTGTGTTTATATTCCTAGTTAATTGGTGAGAAAGTCTCTTTGCTCCATGCTCATTTTCTCAGCCAAATGGTCTGTCATTGTTTCCAATGTACAATATTTGATGAGCATTGTCTGTCTTGTTCAAAGAATGAGCTCTGGAGTCAGAATGGCAGAGTATAAATCTTGATTCCACCTGTATCTGCTGCATGACCTGGGACAAATAAACATAGTGTGCTTCAGTTTTGTCCTATAAAATGAGGAGAAAATAATAGTACTCATGTTATTGACTTATTTTGAGGCTTAAATGAGTTAATATAGCCAAATCTCTTAAAACTGTGTGTGGCTAATAACAAGCACCAATAATGCTATTTCTTTTGTTATTCTTCCAGTATAAATATTATTATTACCACTACTATTAAAGTGGTAGAGACAGACTTTCAAGAGAATTTTCATAACTAAAATAATAGAGAAGAGAAAAAAATAACTGTCAATGAAGAATTCTGTAGAGTCCCTCTTTATTAACATCTCAATGTAATGTTTCCAGAATCAGATCACTTTGGAATCATTACTGAACTCTTCCTAGATTCTGGGTGGTAACCACTGCCATCAGTCACAAAAATTTTTTTGGTAAAACATATTTATTCCATGTGTTCATTGGGCCTTGGGATTGTAAGTCATCTGAAGCAGCTTCTTGTGTAAAGTCCTGACTTTTGTTCCCTGTCCCTGAGCACTGCCATAAGTTACACAATGACAGGGCACTCGAATCTCACTGTCTTCTAAGAAAATGTGCCTCTAACAGTTGCACAACACAGTAGTGATGCCTCTGGCTCTACATCTACAAAGGAGGGGTAGACTTTCATTCTGTCTTAGGCATTTCTTAGCTTTCTTAAAGTCATAATAGAAAGCCAATCCTGCCACTGGATTACTTGTTTCCAATGTATAACAGGAGGAAAATAGCATATTTCACCTATCGAGGTGCTTTAAACTTAATTCTCAACTGCAGTCTCACAAGTAGAGCTGACATATTGAGACTTCATTATATTCCTTCTACAATGATCTTCCCTAAATTATATTCCAGAACTAGGTCTTTGGTCATTACCAGTGATCATTACAGGAAATAGCCATTTAGAATATGTTACAGCATGTGCTATAAATGAAAATATATAAATAATATTGAAAATATGCTTTATTACACTTGTCTGTGTCTTTTATGTAAAAGTCTATGTGATAACATCTTTTAGAAGTTAAGAAAAGCTGCCTTAAGGAATTAACTCTTCCTCCTTCTTTCTCTGGTTGTCAGGAGGTTCAGAACTGAAATATGAAACGTGATCAAGCACCTGTGTTGTCTCTTCTGGGATCCATATTTGTATTATTCTTCTGTCTTAATTTTTACCTCAGTTTTATTATTTTATTGATTTTAATCTGGCTTGAGACTTTTATAGAAAGATATAGGAAATAAATCATTACTTTTTTGTTCCTGAGCTTCATCATAAACATTTTGATAGTTCTATTATTATCCTATTTGATTTTATATTTGTTCTGCTATCTTATATTAGCCTTAAGTCTTGTTTTAATGTCTTCTTTTTTTATACCTAAACATCTACAAGGAGATTGGCCTACAGAAACCTTAAGTATACTGAGGATACTGAAATGCAGCACATCCATAAACACTGGTCAAAACTTGCACCAGACACAGTTAAACCACTAAAGCTTTGTTCAAGGCTCTTGTAAGGGAAGATGCCAAACTTCAGCTTGAGCTCAACTACACTGAAACAGGAGTATAATAGTTTTTAAGAGTTGACATAAAAGGGGACCCTAAGCCATTTGTGTTTGCTAATTGACTTTACCCAAAGGAAAAGTAATCTTCCTAACAGGAGGTGGTTTTATAAGTTGGATCAAGTCATCCACCAAAGTTAGGCAGCCATTCTCACACAGAAACTGGGAGATGGATGTTACTTTCTTTGATGTTTACATATTTCAAAGAGATTTGGCTCTTAGATTCTTGAGAAAGACATTCCTAGATTTTAAAGCTGACAAGTTTTTTTTTTTTTAATTACATATTAAAAGGGCAGACAAAGAATATTTATGTTTTCTGATATAAATGCTGAAGAAAAGGGAGGGCAGGACTCGCCTGTGCTCGCCTGTAGCACAGTGATTATGGTGCCAGCCAGATACACGGAGGCTGGTGGGTTCAAACCCAGCCTGGGCCAGCTAAACAACAATGACAACTGCAACAAAAAAATAGCTGGGCATTGTGGCAGGTGCCTGTAGTCCCAGCTACTCTGGGGGCTGAGACAAAAGAATTGCTTATGCCCAAGAGTTTGAGATTGCTGTGAGCTGTGATGTTATAGCAGTCTACTGAGGGTGGCATAGTGATACTCTGTCTCAAAAAAAAAAAAAAAAAAAAAAAAAAAAAGAAAGAAAGAAAGAAAGAAAAGGGAGTGCAGGGCCTGGCAGGAGAGGTTAAGAATTGGAGACCAGTGTGAGGAAGAGCAATATTCCATCTCTACAAAAAAATAGAAAAAAAATAGCCAGGCAGGGTGGGGCACACCTGTAGTCCTGGCTACTCCGGAGGCTGAGGCAGGAAGGTTTCTTGAGCCCAGGAGTTTGAGGTTGCTGTGACCTAGGCTGTACTCTAGACAGGGCAACAGAGTGAAGACTCTGTCTTTGCCTTAAGAAAAAAAAAGAGGCCAGTGTCTATGGTCTGAAAGAAATCTAAGGTTGAGTCAAGCCGAGGGAAATACTAAGACCCTTTTAGTCACATTGTAGATTAATAGAATAAAGTTGGAAAAAGACAAGGTCTTTCTAGAGAGACAAGACAAAGTTTGAATAAGGCTTTTAACTTCTAGAGAGTTTTTCTAGAGAGGCAAGACAAAGTTTGAATAAGGCTTTTTTTCCTTATATACAAAAACCAAGGTCTAAATCCCTGTTCCTCTGTTGTATGGAGATGCCACTTGGCTGTTTGGATCACCTACGTTCATCACATTTCAATGATGTTCACCACAATGAAAGAAATTTAACATCGATTTTGTAAAGATTTAGTCTATTTTTGGATGGAAAAGGAAGTGCTAAGTAACTCTCTATAAAAAAGATTTCGGTATTTTACAATAGGACTAACTCTTCATATAACCACAAACTGTCAAAAATAAATTTCTCATTCAAGCTGAGAGTAAATGAAAGGAAGACAGCAAGAAATAGTAGCTGTAGGAATAAAGCTGATTTATTATTTGACAGAATGAACACTTCAGGAAGCAATATGAGCTGATAGTGATTTCTCTGATATTTGGTTGGTTTTTGCCTTGTGGGAAAGCCAGTTTGAAAATGGCAAGCTTTAGGAATAGAAACTATACTGAACTTGATGTCAGCTTGTATCAAATTTTTAATTTCTGTAGGCAAAACATAAAAGCGTTATTTAAACAAAGACAAGATGTGAATATTTTGGAAGAAAAAACTTCCATAATTCATCAATGCTCAGTTTTTATTTGGAGAAATCTCAGAGTACACGACCTAAAGGAAATAATTGTTTCAGGGCGGGGGAGACTGTTGGACGCAGTAAAGCTTTGCAGAGGGAAAAATAGTTTTTAGTCTAGAGATCTTGAATTAAATGTGGTGTAGTTATTAAGGCAGGTTTTCCTTCTAAATAAATGATTCTATTTAGTGAAGCTGTATTTGGATTCAGGTCAGAATCATTTATTTTTTTACACTTAATTGCTTCATATGTCCCAAGGGACATCATACAGAAAATTGACAACAGATATTTTCCCCAGATGGCAATGTTAAACTCCTTAAGCAAGTGTCCAGGTAACAGAGTTTATATGACATACTGTTATAGGCACATTTACAAAAGGGGCTAGAAATAGAATGTGAAAAGAACATATTGTGTCCTTCTGCCCCTGTTGAGAAATGTCTATTTTAGATCCTGTATTTCACTTTCTTCCCCATGAATGTAAGATGCCACTTGGATATGTTGGCAGTGAAGAAATTAACTAGTAATGGATGACTTAACAACATCTAATCCTCAGCCTGGTGGGGCAGAGCCACTCCTCAAACTTCTGATTGCTTCCCTGGGTTCTCCATTAAGTGAGAGAACACTTCAAATAATCAGCAGGCTTTGCAAATATGCAACATTTCCTCTGAAGATTAATCATTAGAGTTCTAGCACATATCAGAGAAAGCCTTTGGGATGGCATTTGTTCTGTAAGTTTTCAACTTTGGTTCTAATATATTATTCCTGTAGTTATGTTATCATGATTTTTCGTGGTTTCCACCTGCTCCTTACATGGTGTGTGAGATTGTTTTGATCCTTCCCTTTCCCTCCCCGTCCTCTCCTTCCTTTCTGCTTGTTCTTTTGGTTCCCACCTGATGGTTTTTCTGTGATAGGTGATGGATGAACCAGCAGCTAGAGCTTTTGTTCAGCCTGAGGCTTTGTTCAGATACCCTATGTCTGGAGATTGTGCCTTCTTCCCCTATTTTCCTAGACAGCTTCCCTGGAAGTCACAATTCAAGGCCACCTTGGATATTTCTGAGGCTAATACAAACTTCTTGCACATGTCCACTCTACATTTTCATAATAATAAATTCAGTGATTGATTATCTTCTTAATTATAGATTCCGTGGTATCTCAGTGAGAATGTGATAATTTTACCAAGAAAATAATATAGGGAAAAATAGAGTTTATAAAACTAATCAAATGTAGACACAATGGGTCATACCTGTGTTCTCAGTACTTTGGGAGGTTGAGATGGAAGCATCATTTGAGCCCAAGAGTTTGAGACCATTCTGGGCAACATAGCAAGATCCCATCTTTATTTTTTAAAAGATTATAAATCCTTAGGGTGGTATGGATATTTGCAAAAAAAAATCAGGCAAATGGAAAACAATAAATTTGGGAAGTTTTTTTTCCCTCTCTCTATAGTTTTAATATAGTATATTTGTAATGAAACCAGGGAAAGGAAACAAAGAATTAGATATTTTCATAGCGAACTGTCTTAATTGTACTTCTTAGACTTAAAGGATTTTTTTTTCTGTGTGATAGTTGAGTTCAAAGATGCTAAAATAATCACATGATCTTACATGTCTATAACCACGTTATACTTTTTGATTGTTTTGGTCTTTTTTAATAAAGAAGAATTAGACATGAAACTGACTAAAAGATGAAAATAATTATTGAGATTTCTGTGCTTCTTAGCATCAGACACCACTTTTCAACTGTGTTTTCTGGAAATTTGAGAAGATAAAAAGCTGAGCTTATAATTGACCTACTTGGCTATGACCAAAGTGTGATAAAACTATCTCCAGGGCGAGCATGTTTTCTCTATTACGTTGCTACATTAAAGGAAGCCCTGGGGCAGCCTAGTTCTTGCTTGATAGTTTTAGATGGTTTGGGGTCAGACATGTCAAAGGCAAAGGGATTTGACCAGGCAGTGTGGGGACATCAAAGAAGGATACTTGATACTACCATGCTGAATGGAAGTATCAAGAAAATTAAGCATGGCTTTCCTTCAAGGCTCCAAAACTTAGGCTAAAAGTTTGTTCCATATGAATGCATGGATTTGGCCCACTGATACGGAAATTTAGTTAGCTATAGGGCAGAGCTATAAAGGTAAAAACAACACAGGATCACAAAGTAACTCATGACTTAGTGGAAAGGCAGCAATTACAGTCAATCCAAGCATTTTTTTTTTTTTTTTTTTTTTTTTTTTGATACCGGGTCTCATTTTTTCACCCTCAGTAGAGGGCTATGGTATCACAGCTCACAGTAACCTCAAACTCTTGGGTTCAAGTGATTCTCTTGCCTCAGCCTCCCAAATACCTGGGACTACAGACACTTCCCACAATGCTCAGCTAAATCTAAGCATTCTGCAAGTGGAAACATTGCACATTCTCAGGGGAAACCTGTAAGAGTCATGTAATCAAGGCTTTCACATACTTGTGTTTATTTTCTACCAATAGCCATGTGATTATTATATGTCCTAGCTGGAATAAAAGACACATTTCTCTGAAGAGATTATCTTGTGGTTGAAAGGGGAAGATTATGTTCAATACATTAATGGAGAAAGATAAAAAATTAAATATGAAGCATTAGATTATGGTGTGAGGACTCAGAAAAAAAGAAGGAAGCTGCAGTCTTTGGAGATTTGGGTACATATGCATATGTGCCAGGCATTGAAGTAGGTACAGAGATGTGCAGGGGCCCATGAATGATTTGACATTCTTAATGCTTTTGAGTATACATGCACATTTCTTACATAATTTTTTTGTGGGAAAGGAGCAATAATTTTCTTTTTTCCTCTTTATGTCTAAATTTACAAATAAAAATTTATTTATCACGTACAACATGTTGTTTTGAAATGTGTAAATAGTATCTTGTGGAATAGCTACATTGATGTCATTAACATATGTATTACATATTTTTTCTGGTGAGAACACTTAAAATACACTTACTTAGCAAATTTTAAGAAACAATACATTATTATTAGCTGTAGTTACCATGTTGTGCAATAGATCTCTTGAACTTACTCCCTTTATTTATGACCTACAGTTTTCTAATTAAAATTCTCTAAGTGTTCTATGTGAAAGAAGTTATCTCAATGGCTATTTTAGATTCATTATTTTTATGAAAAATTTAAAATAAGTTGTTGGGAAGCAGCAATGTTTAATTCAATAAATGAAGAAGTAAATTTTCTAATTTTATTGTAAGCATTACCTGATATTTCAGAAAACATTTATTATATAGATTAGAGTATTAAGCATAATTTAAAATATAATTGTAAGAATTAAGTAAAACAATTCAATAAATATGAGCTCTCTTTCTTACTACTCATCTTCACCTGTTTTATTCTAATTAATCCTCAAATATTTCTATAGGTGTTTCAATTTGGTCAATGCTTCCTTGTATATAGTCTAACCACACTTGTCTGAATTTGGCTAATGGGTAGATTGGCTGACTAATAAATTGAATAACTAATTACATTACTTGGTTTGACAAATCATTGTATGCCTAAATCCCTCTGAAGCCAGGCTTATTTTTCTGGCTGAGTCTGCTTTTCATTTAGCCTGTCCATAAGTAGGAGGCAGAGAAAGTAAGTTGATATGAAGGGTTACAGTAAATAATAGGCATAACTATGAGGGATGACAATTAAGTTCACAAACTCATCTTAGAAAAAGTACTACATACCTCGTTGCTAAATATAAATATGGCCACTTTCAAAGTACTGCCCTTTGGAAGCTATATCCTGATACCAGTGCCTAGTCCATCCTTCTAAGCAATTTTAGAACTCTTTTTCTGGAATGATTATCAGAAATGTTGTTGTACAGGACACAAAAACACAACAATAATGAACACCATTCAGCAAGACACCACCACATATCCACACAAACATAGCTATCAGACAGTAATATACCAAGGTTATAAAAGATTACCGCATTGTCCAGCGCTGCCAAAGCAAGTGAAATGGAGGCAAGTTTGCAAACTTAACTGTCAGCCCTCTTATTTAGTCTCATTGCCTGGAGTCCTCTTGTTTATCCTCCTTTCTTCACCTAAACATTATCCAACCAATAAATCAGCTTAAAATTAATATTAAAGGCATTTAGGGAACAAGAAGCTAGTCATATTTGATAGCCTGTGGAATACAAATGTGGAAGGTGGAATGTCATCCCACCCATATTGCCTCCAACAATGGTGCTGTGGTTGCAATTTTAAAAGCCCTGGAAAATCTATTTCCTTCTTGTAATCCTTGCACCACACTGGTCATCTCCCCAGGCTACACCTAGCTAGCCATGTTATAGAGTCTCCACAATATTGGTCTGGGGGAAGTTGTGACTGTAGCAAGGAAATTGAGGTTGTATTTTAATATAACTGGTTTTACTTCTCTTCAGATATGGAAGATATAAACTAGACATTAATCCCAGAAGGAAACATCTTCCCTAAAATGCCAACAATCAAAAGCCTAATGAATACTGCCTGAAAATATGGGAAAAGTCTACTAAATCTTACATAGAAGATATGCAAACCTTCTTAAGTGGACCCAGCATTCCACACTCATAATTATGCCATCATTTAAAATATTTCATATTTCTGGAAAGTAATGGACTATTGGATAGGACACTTGTAAACATTGTTTTCCTATAATGTTTTAACTGGTTTTGCTGATGCCTTAGCTAGACTGAAGGTAATAGATTGTGGAAAAATGGACTCTGATCTGAGATAAAATCTTTATTTAGTTGCCTGGCAAAGTTTAGTCACAGCAAGCATGTGACCCCCACAGAGAAAACCACAGTTATAAGATGTAGGGGTGACAACCATTCTGAACAGAGAAAAAAAATATTACGTGTAGAGCTTGAAGATCACAGTGAATATGAGCTGGGTGATAGGAGAGAGAAAAAAATAGCAAAAACAAACAAACAAAAAAAAAAAAAAAACTGAGGATGCAAAATAACATAGGAATTTTTATTACATTGATGATAGTGGTTTCCCCAAAAAGAAAGAGTTTAAATTATGCATAGATAGATAGATACAATGTATGTCCAATCTCATTATGAACAGAATAAATTAGAAACAATTCTGCAACTCTAATCCAGAGTTTGAGCTGTCTCTTCTTTGATGATTGGCATTAATCTTTTTTTTTTTTTTTTTATATGAGAACCAATCTAAACTTTTGTGCTACTTAGATTGTAAAGAAATAGCAAAATAGCAGTGACTTCTCACTTTTGGAAACACCATTTAGTGATCTGATATCATGAGAAAAGTGGCTGTTTGGTTTTGTGTGATTTACATAATTCTGCATTTCATATGATCAGTAAGAACTAGTTCCCCACTTAGCAATGGGGGTTCATGAAAATCGGTGTTATGGTAAAATAGAAAATATAAGTGTTTAAGTTAACGAATTTAATATAGTATATAGATAAATGCCAAATAGTGGGAGGTATTAAATAAAACGAGTAGCAACCTAGAAGCTAATAGTAATAGATAATTGGGTGAAATTGCTGTGCAGTAATCTGCAAAAAGTGGCAAAAGCAGCTATGCTAATTATCTTTAGAAATCAGAGTTTACACTTTTCACTGTACATAACAGACTCAATGATTATGCACAAGTTTTGGGGTCAAAACTTTGAGGTAAGTAAAATTTCTCTTTCTCTAAAATTTCATATAATAGGATGAATTATCTCACTTTGAGTCATAAAGAGGAATAACCATCAACATGTACAGCCTCTATGATAAAATGATTTAGTAGAAATAAGGGAGCGGAAAGTGAAGGGGAAAATGTGGACCAGTGAAAGGCTTTTTGTTATCTAATTCGTGATGAGTTTTGACAAATAGCTTTATTCCAGAGGAGGTAAAAGTCATTTTCATGGATTTATTGAATCTAGTTATTTTTACAGTGTTTTCAAAAATAAATTATATATATTAATAATTTTCATATGTGTCTATAAGGAGAGACATCAAGCAAATTAAAGAGTAGCATTGATAGAAAAAGAAACTGAAGCGGGAGGGAAAAGAACTTGATTGTGTTGAGTCCTGGGGTTGGTGTGTGGGTTTGGGAGTCTATGTTTGAGTTCATGCTTTGCAGTGTACTGGCTGTCACTTCCCTTTGCTGAACCTTGGTTTTCTCTTTTATGAAATGAAGAATGTTATTACTTAGTTCATGGAATTCTTAATAATGAATGATACATAACACGTGCAAAGCAGTCTTTATAGACTAGCATATGAAGATGCTCAGTAAGTGTCAGGTCCTCTACGTGTGTAAAGTAATACATTTCATGGTGGGAAATGACTTGCTTCTCCCATGTGCATTTTCTGGCTCAATGATTTAGCTAATTTATGTATTTTCTGTGATCCATTGGAAAATTCCTCTTTTCAGTTGCAGGATGGTACAAATAGAGTTCATCAATGTGTACTCTGTCTCCTGTACAGAAACGTATGCCATTACATCCTTGTTATGAAAATATAGAAGCAGAATTGCTGATAGCAGCTGTTTCTAAAATAGTCACCAATGTATCTCTCTAATTTTGCAAATTAATTTTTTGCTCTCCGTGTGTTATTTTAACTTCAAGTAGATAATATAGAGATGTTTTAATAGAATTTTGATGACTTGGATAATGTCTATGAAGCTAATGTTCCCATGTGGGACATCTTTCTGTGTATTACACCAAGAATAGGCATTTTTTTACTGTTTACTAGTCCCAGGCTGCTTATTTGTAAAGGTTAAATTTCTTGCTTTGTTGAAAACACTTCATTTCTTTCCAACTGTAGAGAGTCAAAGTGACCTCTTATTTCAATAACTAGAGATCTACTTTATAATTAATAAAAATCAATTGTCTCTCCTTAAATTAATGAGACTTGAACTTACTTTGTAGCTTGTTTTAATATACTCTATCTTAAATGTCTTAAATAACACAATTTTAAATGTAATTACAGTGTGGAAAGTGGTAACCTTAATTAAAGTATTTAGTCCCAGTAATTAAACTAAAACTTTAAAATATAGCATACAATTATGTTTGACAGCTACATCACTATACAATACTGGTAGGTGGATATTTTCAAACCAATTTAAAGAAATTGGTCAAAAATATAATATAATTAAGACTATCTTAAACTTGTTATTTCTAGATGTATGTGATTTTAAATGTGAGAATTGACAATAATACAGAGTTTTGTGTAAATATGTCACTCAATATATAAAATGTATATCTAACAAAATTATTTTTTTCTAATTTTTCCACTGAAAGGGCTTCTACATAGAACTTTATTGACAGTAATAGAGTATTTTTTCTTATAAAATGAAATGAAAAGTAAAAATCTCTTCATAATTATAGAATAAGTAGAACTACAAAATTGGGATTCATATTTTCCTTTAAAAATAAATGGTAAGACATGAGACAAAATCATTTAGTATCTTTCTTTCCCCAGAACACCTAAGAAATAGAGGACATGCTACACACAAGCCTTATTAATTTTTAAGAAAACTCAGTGAAACTATTGGTGAGTAATACTATCTAAATTGATATCTGTAAGCTCATGATTCAGTGAGTTTTCTAGCAGTCCAAAACTGTGTCCAATTTATAGACAAGCACCACATCTGTAGCTGGGCTTCAAGTATATATATACAATCATTTGGAGCCCTGGGTTGCTCAGACATATCTGTGTAGAAAACACCAGCCTCTTTTACTAACAGAAATGAAGCATTTATTATATCAGTAGTGAACCTGCCTGGTCTTACTAGGCATCTCCCTGTTTTTGTTGCATGAAAATGAGTTCTACGATATTGTAGATTTGAAAACATTGTAAATCAAGGTCACTTAATTCAGAATAACGAGAAATACCATCTTGTGAACATTTCAGTAACTTTGAAACTCGTGGCTAGTGTTTGATTATATAGACAGTTCTTGTAATAACTCTTAAAATATTATCATATCTTGGTACAAAAAATAAGAAAATACCAACAGGGCTATAGTAGATTTACAAATATAAAGGACATAATGCCAGGTAATTATTTATGTAGCCTGAAGAAAGGCTGCTAATGATGACAATTGGCTTGGAGGCCCTTCCCTCACCAAGGAAATGGAGCAGAAACCAGACAAGCCCCAAACCAGATGTAAAAGGTTACAAGGTGCCAGGGACAACATAACAACTGAAGCAAAAGTAACCAAAGCTATCAAGAGGAGTGTTATACAAGGGCTATAAACATCTCTTCAAGAACTAGCAGGATGGATTGAACAAAAATAAAACCTCTACCCAGTATTACATTGGGATGGTATATTCATAAGCTTGAGAAGCAGTGAATGGTTGAGAGTGACATAGTCACATATGGGTTGACAGGATGGAGACAAGCCTTGTGGAGGGGAAAATCCCTCAGCAGGAGCTGATAAAGGGAAGCTAATCCTGAGCACACAAGGAAAGGCTTTGGGTGTTTGTAGTTGGAATTCATTACAGACAAGGGTGACCAATGTGAGAGATCATCTGCTGGAGCCTGGTGGTAGGGAAAAGGAAGGCATGATAGTAGTACACAGTGGGTTGTGGGATGGAGACAACACTTTTGGCTTGTTTGCTTATAGATGGGAGTTATGAAAATGATAGTAGACCAAGAGGGAGGATTTAGTGGAGAGAACAACAAACAAAAAGGGCTAATTTTAGAGCAAGCTTGGAGTACAATTGACATTCTACCTTTTCTGAGCATGTTTTGATGAATTATATGTCACTGTCTGAAAAGAAGGAAGAATACAAAACAGGAGCAGGGCAGTAAGTAGCATCTGCATGGAGACAAAGGTTCCAAGATCACGCAGTGGGAAAATGACACTCTCTTCAATAGATAGTGCTGGATTCTTGCAAAAGACTGAAATTAGACTCTTATTTTGCACCATATACAAAAAGATATTCAAAGTGTATTAAAGACCTAAAAATAAGACTTGGAACTATAAAACTCCTAGAATAAAACATAGGTTCTTGAATTAGTCTTGGCATGATTTTTTGGATATGAAACCAAAGAACAAGCAACAAAACACAATAAACAATAAATAGACTGAATCAAACTGAAAATTTCAATGCAGCAAAAGAAACAAATGACCAGGGTAGAGAGCAAGATGGCGGCCGAGTAACAGCTTCCCTGCAACTGTGCATGGTGAGTCTGGGGAGATAAGACTCCAGGCATCTCTGGCTGGTGGGATCTGCCTATAATCATCCCTTTGAGGCTGCAGGGAGTCAGTGAGAGACTTCTGGACCCCAAGAGGAGGACAAAAACGGTGGAAAACTGGCAAGTGGTTGTGTATGTTTGATTGGTCTAATCCCGCAGGCAGCTGTAGTACAGCAGCAGCAAGACTACAAACTGGAAAGGCCTTACCTGTGAATTGTTTTGTTGTTTTTGGACTTGGCACTCAGTTGAACTGCCTTGGCGAGAGCTTGAGCAGGAGTGCAGAGAACTTTGGGCATTGTCTAGGGACCCAGACTGAGCCGCTGAGCCGGATGGAGCTAATAGTATTCAGCCGTGGGCCCCAGGGAGCATTGTGAGAGAACTAACCCGGCAATCTCCGCCCTCAGTATTGCAGAACAAGGATAGGGCGGGAGCTCATAATCTACTGACTAAGCAGCCTTACAGCCTTAACAGCCTTAACCCTCAGGGGTAGGGTGAGACCGGTTTTGGCACACTGGGTAAGTGGATAGCCACTTCAGCAGTGATTCCAGCGATGAGCATTTTCTTGGGAAAGCTTCTTCTTAGCCAATTTTAGAAGTTTAAAGTGACTTTTAAGAGAGCTGAAGAGAGATTTAGGGTCTCCACCCTGTGGGGTTTGAGAAATCAGCAGAGGCCTCCAGTTGTATCAGCATTGTGATTAACATCTCATACCCCTGTTTCCTAGACCATCTGTTGCCCAGACAATATTCAACAAGATATATATACTGCTTTGTTTTTAGTATTTTTTGTTTATTTGTTTGTTTGTTGTTTATTTTGTTGTTGTTGTTTTGTTTTTTAATTTCAACCTTTTCTGTACAGATTTTTTCTTTTTTTTTTCTTTCTTTTCTTTCTCCATTTTCCTAGTTTAAATAAAATTTCCCATTGCTGCCTTTTTCAATAATTAGAACTTCATTTTTGCTAGTGTTTCTATGCCTATTATTTGTTTTTTCACCAAATTTTATCCCATCAAGTTTTCTGTTTCCTTGTTTTGGTTTGATTTATAGCATTTTTGTCTTTCTTTGCTACTTGGTGGAAGTGGGGTACTGTGTCTGATCAGGTTAGCAAAGAGCTGCTACCTCAAGGGAACCACCCAACTGGGCACCCCCAGAGGTTGGGGTTTTTTAAAGGTTGTGTCAAAGTACCCTACTGTACACCTATATTCCTCTGTCTCCCTCTCTGTGTGCCTCTCTTCTTTTTGTTAATATTCCCTTTTACCCACCCCCTCTCCTTTCTCTATTTTCTTTTCTTTCTTTCTTTCTTTCTTTCTTTCTTTCTTTCTTTCTTTCTTTCTTTCCTTTTCTTTCTTTTATCCCTTCTTGCTCTTCAACCTTCTCATCCTTCCTGTCCTGTACAAAAAGGACTCATAGAAACCTTTGTCCGTAGGCACAGGAACATAAAGAGCAAGAGGAAGTGAAAGGAAAATTAGGGCAAGGAAAGAAGAATGCCCAAGAGGAATGAAAGCCATACTAGAGAATATTATAAATGAAAATTTCCCAAATATCACCAAAGATTCTGACACACTGCTTTCAGAGGGATATCGGACCCCAGGTCACCTCAACTATAACTGAGCTTCTCCAAGACACATTGTGATGAACCTGTCCAAAGTCAAGAGAAAAGAAAAGATTCTGCAAGCTGCCAGGAGTAAGTGCCAGTTGACCTACAGGGGCAAATTCATCAGAATGACTGCGGACTTCTCTAATGAAACTTTCCAAGCAAGAAGACAATGGTCACCTACCTTTAATCTACTTAAACAGAGCAATTTTCAGCCCAAAATTCTATACCCTGCTAAGCTAAGCTTTAAAATTGATGGAGAAATAAAATCATTTATGAATATACAAACATTGAGGAAATTTGCCACAACAAGACCAGCTTTACAGGAAATACTTCAACCTGTTCTACACTGCTGATTACAATGGATCAGCAGCAAAGTAAGAACTCAGAAATTAAAGAACAGAACCTAACTTCCACACTGATGCAAAAGATAAAACTAAGCAATGGACTCTCACAAAATAAGATGAATAGAATACTACCACACTTATCAATTATCTCA
>CAUYPK010144903.1:0-60000 GCA_963574355.1 Loris lydekkerianus
AGGTCCCTCCTCAGAAGCAGCATAACAAAATCCAAACTTGGCAAAGAGCCACAGTATACAAAATAATGATAAGAGGCAAAGAGCCGAAATTCATTTTGGCCGGGAGCCGCATGCGGCTCTAGCCGCGTGTTCGCCACCCCAATCTGAGGTGATAAGCAAGGCTAGGCTGGACCATAGAAGAGCCCTGAGCCAGGGGGGAAGGAACTAGTGGACAAGTGAGGATTCTCAACAAGCCAGCAGACGGTGTGTGTGCTCCGTGGGAACAGGAGAACGGAGGCTATTACTTTGACCACAAGGACCACTGTGTCCCCTGGATACCGATTCACACTCCCAGTACCAGAGCTGATTCTGTGCTCACTGAAAGTGGAAACTGCTCACAGCTTTGGCCAATACCTGAGCTACCCCGTGAGTCCTCCCCAGGTTAGAGCACAGGGTATAGAAGACACTTAGCATCTCAGATGGGAGAAACTGAATTACGAAGCCACAGTGCCTCATCACCCTAGCTTTTTTCTGCAGCTGGCTTTGGGGAAATGCGGTACACATCTGGTAGAGGGATGCCAGGGTGTGTTTCCTCTGGGAAACACAAGGATTATACCGGGCGACTTGAATCAGCCTGTGGGAAGAGGCCATGCCACACACTGCAAGGAGCTTTTAGCAGACTTAGGATAACGATTACCTCCGGTGTGTTGTAAAATCAAGCACAGGGCTGGTTGCTCTCTGCAGCTACCAGTAGGCTCACCAGGAATAAATACAGTTATAGATTATGAACACTGATGCAGCTTTCCTTTGGAGGTTCCCCTCCTCCCCTTTTTTCATACTTTATAAGGATGAATCCTTAGGAGGTTTCAAAACAGTTTTGTTCAATAATAAGTTTGGGAGTTCCTGTGGGATAAAAAGGACCATATAAACCCTAGATGTAAACATAGCCATCGTCTTCCTGTCCTTCCCCACTCCAAGGCCCACCCTGTAGAGCAGAATGATCTTAGGAAAGCACAGCTCCTACTTTTACTCATCTTCTTAAAATACTCAGTGGGTCCCCCAGATATACAGAATGTAGACCAAAGCCCACAGCAGCATCTGGCTGTTGGGCCAGACAGCCCTGGGTTCAAACGTTGTTTTCTCCCAGCTCTGGCTAAGTGACCTTCTGCAAGTTCCTCAGGGTTTTTGCACTTCCTAAGGTCTAGTTGACAGGGGCAAAGTGCCTTGTTTACAGCAGGCCCTCAATAAATGCTGGCTCCCTCCACAGTGCAGCTGAGTACACAATGCTTCCACCACATCGCATTACTGGCTGCTCAGGCCAGTTCTGCTGCCTAGAATGCACATCTGCACCTGGTGAGCTCCTGCTCATCCTTTCAAACGCAGCACAGACAGTAGCCTGGGAAAGGCTCACCACACTGCCAGCAACGGTCAGTCCTGCACACACTCCCATACCCTTTGCAGTATGGGACGTGAAGTATGGGACGTGGAGTCCACGTCCTTGCTCCTGGACAGTACTCCTCATGCTGCACTTCCTTGTTACACCTCAGCCTGCCCCACTGGGCTGTGAGCTCCACGAGGGCAAGGACTCCTCTGATTGAACCTTAGATCAGGAAGTCATTTTATGATATAAAAAATGATTCAACATTGCACAAATGGCCACTGATGTTACAATTGGGAGCCTTAATGAATCTCCCAGTTCAGCAAATACTATTTCTGTAGCTTTTAGGAACCTTAAAAAAATTTCGTTTTCTCAGTATTGTGGCATTAAATCCTTTGCTCTCCCCCATCCCTCCCCACCCCCCACCCCACCCCCAGCTACCAGCTTAGGAAGCACCTGTCCTACCTCCTGCATATGAAGCAGCTTGGAGCTGGCAACGTGGACAGGTGGAACGGAGAATGTGTGGCATTGCTCCTCCAGGTGTGGAGGAAGGAACTGGACCCAAAGCTCCCCAAGGCCACTACAGTGAGCAAGACCCCCAGGAGTCCATCCAAGAGCACCTCAGACACAAAGGCCACCAAGCACTTGGTGCTCAAGCAAATCTACGGTAATTGTCACCTGGGAGTTTACAGTTAGCACCCACAGAGAGTGCCACATCAGAGTCTGAGACAGCCCTTAATTATACAGCACAAACCTCCAGTAGGACAAAAACTTTCTTACTCTACTTTCAAGAACCAAGACAATTCTCAGTACCATTTAATGCCTCCCTTCCAGCGATCTTGGGTCAGAATTCTGGTTTTCTGAGGCATTCTGGCATCTCCAGGACTAAAAGCCTCACCATTAGACCTCTCCAGACCTTGCTTGGGTCTCCCTTTACCTCACCCAGTTGAGGGACTCAAGACTTAGCTAGATTCTGCCTGCCTCACTTTGGCCCTTCCTGTGCAAAGAGTAGAGCGTTTCCCTTCTATGAGAATGCCCCAGACCCAAGCACTACAGTAAATACTTGTTCAGCAGATTAACTGCTGGGATTTGAACATTTTTAGCTCTGGAAAAATTTTGCCATCCAAATGAACTCCGTAGAGACCAAGACTGGCTAGCTCCCCAACAGAAAAAAAAGTTGAGCCAAAGCACCTTTAGAAAGATCTCCTGCAGTCCAGGGATAAAATCTTAGGATTCTGCCCTGGGCCTGCATGGTTCCACACCATACCTAATTTATCTTGGCAGGTACCTGCAAGCTCAAGCCCTTGCCTTCATAAGGAATTTAAGACTTGGTCAGGCCTCAGCTATAGCTGGTCAAAGATAAATGACAGTTGTCGGTTCATTTCAGGTTGTTCTCAAGAAGGGAAAATACATCATCCCCCAAGATCTTCAAAAACCCCTTCTGTGCTGCGTCTCAATTCAGGTAAGGCAGCCACGGCCCTGGCAAAGCAGACAGAAGAACATGGGGTAGCAAACAAGGTGGAAGACAAGAACCAGGATGGCCAGGGTTTTCCAGTGCAATGGTCTGCGGGTTTGGTACCCTCCTTTCATGGGATCATTACTGCCGTCAACTCCTGTCTCCATCAGAGGCAGATTACTTTCACAGCCAAAAGCTATTGTTTTTACTAACATCATCTCCAGTGAAGAGCTGTAAGTGGGAGCTGTTACTGGTCACTTTTACATACTTGTTCACATAAAGGGAGAGAGGTGGAAATGCTGTCATTCTTCACAGGAATACTTTGAGAATCATTTTTCCACTTAGGTGTCACATTAAGATCCTTCATCTCCTTCCCCAAGATGGGAAGAGCACCAAGAAGAGGACACTGATCTCCTGTCCAGCTCAGCCTCAACTGTGCACTTTCACTCATGTAGGAGCAGCTCAGGGAGCTTTCTTCCCAGTCATGGACAGTTACTTACAGTCTCTTCATTCATGCCAGCATTAAGTGTGGGTGATAAGTTCAGTGCTGTCAGCGGCTAATGCCAGGTCTGGTGTTGCTCATGGGTGACTATGGCAACAATGTGCTCCCACCCTCACAGATTCACATAGTCACCCTGCAGGAGCGGAGTGCAGCTGGGGAGGTGAGCAGTGACTGTCAGCATGAACTTTAACATTCATTTAGTTTTTGATGAGGGGAAAAATCTGGAGGTGGGGGACAGAATACTGCCAAATCTTTAATAAGAGTTGGGTAACTCATGTAATATAGGCAGGCTGATCAGGGAGTAGTGGGTAGGGTAGTTGGAAACTTTCAAAGAAATCGAGGCCCACAGTTTTATTAGGGGAGGGGGTGATCTTTCATTATACCTGCATGAATTGAATAATTTCAAAATATAGTTCCTAGAGAAGTAGCATTTCAATAATCAAATACTAAGATAAATTAAGTCATCAGATAATTTTTCACTTTGGCTTAAGAGAAAAACAAATCAAGGACTACCATAGATCTTTAAAAATCTTTAGCAATATAAAAAAGTTTTCAGTTAAGGGATTCATACAGGACAGAGTAAACAAGTTCATAGAAATACTTAATAGTATTTTAGCCCTTCCTATGAACAAAACAACTTATCTATCCTCCACATATTTCTGACTGGTTTGGAAGGTATGAAATTGAATAAGGACAACATAAAGAGAATCCTTTCCTAACTCCAAACTTAAGGGAACACAAGGTTTTGTTAGGCCAAATCCCACCCACATTAAGCATTAACCTATTCGTAAGGCTGGTCAAACAGAGGTGATAGGTACAATTTAGTAGGAGCCTTATGTGTACAAACACCCGGTCCATGATTGTAATTAACTTCCATGAGCATAACTTGGACACACAGGAAATGTGGTCACAGATGCTAAAGTGAACCAATAAGAAGACAGCATTAACGCTGGTCTTTGGCTTGAACAACAACAATAAAAAAAAATGTTCATTTTTGCTTTGAGAATTCCATGGGGGTAAGGACTTTCTGAAAAACAAATCAGTTTGTTGGTCACTGTTTTATTCAGTTTTAGAAAACTGCTTGACACATTGTAGATGCTCAAAAATTTAATAAATGAATTACTATTGCTCCTACCCTCCAATTTTGGGAGACAACCCCCCCAATCCTTTAATAGTGCTTCACCATTTAAAAAGGAAGAAGCAGGCCAGATACAGTGGCTCACCTGTAATTCTAGTACTTTGGGAGGTTGAGGTGGGAAGATCATTTGAAGCCAGGAATTTGAAACTAGTCTGAGCAAAAGTGAGACCCTGTCTCTACAAAAAATAGAAACATTAGCTGGACTTGGGAGCACATGCTTGAAGTCCCAACCAGGCGGCTGAGATAGCAGGATCACTGGAGCCCAGGAATTTGAGGCTGCAGTGAACTATAATGGCGCTATTGCACTCTAGCCCAGACAATGGAACAAGACTTTCTCAAAAAGATGGATATAGCAAAGTGACAGCTTCCTTGCACCGTTTCTCTACATGCATGTGGGACAGTGAAACATTCCCTACTCACTTCAATCTTCACCTACTCTGCAAACCTCCCACCAATATCAGCAAGTCTTATATTCATACATAACCTGAGCCCATCTTTTTAAAACTAAGAGAATTCCCTCTAAAATTCCATTCCACTGAATAGCATAACCAAGTGCATATACTCAAGTGACTATAAGTAATGGTACCCCCTGTTTGAATCCAAGACAGTGAGGGCAGCCAGAAACATGACCAAGTTCCAAAAATAACAGTTCATTTTCAAATAATTTTGTTGAAGTAACAGTGAAGAAAAATGAAGATGAATGTTTGCTACTTTTAAAAACTACCCAGCCTATTTGTTTACATGCTCCACAGAAAGCGGCAAAATTTAGCAATGTCTTCAGCAAGGTTTCTCAATCATTTGGGGCCTTGGTATCCCCCATCTGTCAATCACTAATTAGTTTTCTGACTGTAGTACCCTACATATTTGTTAATTCAGGTCATAAAAAGGCCTGAAAAATCCATTTGAAGTTTGATATCCTATTGGTCTATCATCCTTGAGGCTCTGAATAATTTTGAAGCAAACCTGTTTTCTGGAATGGACTATTGCAACATATGTGGAATAAGAATTAAAAGATGTGTTAGGTGATTATGTGTTGTGTAAGAAAGAACAAAGGAAAGAAACTTTAGTTATTCCAGATAGACTGAAGGCCCGGATTCCAGCCCCAGCCCAAGCCCCTGCCTGCTCCCAAAAAAGTCTCTCCCTTAAGGAGATGTCCTTATCTTTTGAGATTACAGAAAATGCAAGACTAATAAGCTATCCTCTTTCTATAGTAACTGGCTCATCACCCCAGGGATAGCTCAAACCCAAATCCAGTTTTTCCTCACAACCAATGAATTCTTCCCTTCATCATTAAAATAACCTGAATATCTATTTGTTTTTAATAGTGAGCAACTTGCAGTGCATACATCTCCTTCATAACAGTGGAAGATCAAAGAACTTTTCTTACAATCTGCAATCAGCTACTCAATCAAAAAACAAAACAAAGCTTCAACTGCCTGTGGAGGAAAACTATGTTCGAGGAAGCTGGAATCGGTAGTGCAGAGTTCTGCTTCTGTGTTTATTACCTTTTACATCTTGGGAAAACTTATTGGGTAACTAAAAGAAAATGTCAGAGGATTTTCTTTCTGCTATTACACAGTGCTGTTTTGTAAGCCATCACAGCCTACACGGAAAGGACCAGGAGACCACGCCTCTGCAAACCGCCTGGCTGGCTGCATTCACCTCAGTCCGGATGGCTGGAAAGGAGAATGAGCAATTAGCCGTGAAGTCTAAGGAAAACTAAGAGCATAAGCACTAAAAGGGCTGCTAGGTTGGGGTTTCTGCCAGCTAGCTGGTACAGACCTGGTTACTTGGCTCAAGTGATAAACCTAAATGAGATGGGAGCCTGTCCCACAGCGGCCTTATCTCACTACTTTGCTGGAATCTAATACAACAGACATCAGCAGACATCCTCACTGTGCCTTCAGCATTATTAGTATTAAATTTTAGATCAGAATCATGACCCAGCATCTGCATTTAGAAATTGTCCATAAGACGACACGTGTATTTTTTTGTTTTGTACATGTTGTAGTTCCCATATTGGCCTCTGAAGGTCACATGTCCTCTCTGAATGGCTTTCTCACTGTTGAGTGCGGACAGCAGCACCACAGTATTAAGACGTCAGTCAGGCAGTGTTTATGTAGCAATGTGCCAACTCAGACCTCAACACCCTTGTATTCTCTACAACTTTCAGAAGTTAATGGTCTTTACAAAATGCTCTCCCTATTAGCAAGGAAGATTGTACTGACTATTCACCTTCTAGCTCTCTAAGAACATCAGGTTTAAGTAAACTCCCGATACTGGACTGTTTCACATTTATTAATAATAATGAGGCTGCTATGGGAGTATAGAATGTCTGACAATTAACTTCATGAACTCATCTTAGGGACACTGCTACATATCTGGCAGCTGAGTATCACTACAGTTACTGTTCTGGGGAAGCTATGCACCAATCCCAGTGCCTGGTCCACCCTTCAAGCAATTTTGTAACTCTTTCTGGAATGGCCATCAGAGCTGTTGTACACAGATTACCCTTGATGTCTTGAATGTCATCAAAATGTCTTCTATATTTCCTTTATCTTCAGGTAAAGAAAAAAGACACTAGATCAGGTAATCAGGGAGGGTGTTCCAATAGTTATTTACTGACTAAAATTCCCCCAGACGATGCTGCGTGAGCTGGTCCGTTATCATGATGCAAGAGCCACACCTTTCTCATGTCAAGATTTTCCTGTTACTCTGTTTACCTCACTTCTCAGTCAGCCAACAATTCTGCTGCCCAATTTGATAAATTTTGCGATGTTTTTGTCAGTTTTGTTCTTGCTGCCCTGACCTCTCTTCATTGGTAACACTTTCTCTCCTCTCAGAAAAATGTTTAATCCATTTGTACACTGTAGTTTCCTTCATGGCATTAGCCCCATAAACCCTTTCACTTCTACTCAATAATAGAAGTAAATAAAACAAATTTATTATTTGTTTAATAATAAATTTAACATTAGTTCTTTCTCTACTTTAAACTCTGACATTCTCGCAACATATAAAAATACTCGACGATAGAACACTCAGCACCGCCACACAGTGACATCAACACAGCTCTTGAGACACAGATATATCAAGGTTATTAGACCTTATTGAGTTGTTTGAACAGTGCTGCTGGCATAAACGCAGTGGCAGGTTCATGAACTTACTTGTCAGACTTCATAAACACAAGGCACAAATAAGTTATATGGCTCACAAATATTTTTAGGGTTGCTTCCATTTTCTTAGTTACTGTGCTGGTAATAAGAGACTTACGTAACCTGAGGCTGCTGTCAGTATTCAGCAGTAAGAAAGCCATTCAGAGAGACTTTCAAAACACAAAGAATGAGATTGTTTAGATGGGATTACAAAGATTCAGCTGATTTCCCCATAAATAACAGGAAGGCACCACAGTATCACTAGGTATTTTCTAATACCTAACTCCTGTGAAAGTGTGCTACTACCCATAACCACATATCATTTGTTGTGAGTTCAGGAAGCTACCCTACACGTGAGTGGGAATGACCAAGCATTATGTTCCTATTTCAGTGCAAAGGAAAGGTGATAAACTTGTTAAAAGTTCAGCTTTAATGACAAATACTTATTACATCAATCTTTCTTCAATCTTCAGAGTAAGATAGATGTGAATAAACAGTTTCAAACAGGAGGTATCATATCCTCTTCAGTACACTGTGCTCAGTGCACTGGGGCCCTGGGGGTGCCCAGTGATGTGCATGTTGAAGCAGTAATGTAAGTCTGTGAGCCACTGCTCCTGAATGCCTCCACTCTTCAATGTCTGCAAAGAAAAGCAAAAATAATTTGAGAATTTAAGCAAAATCACTGTACTACCTGACAGTATTTTCAACTAAAACATTTCTCAGAGCACTGGCAGCAGGATCCCCATCTGTAAATCACCACAGGAAGTCTGCTTGGAAAAAGGGAACTGTTTGGGCATTGCCACAGATAGGGAGGTAGTTATATCCTTTAGTGCTGCTGGATTCTTGCAGAGTCCTCTCCTCTGCACAGGAGAGACTGGTTCGTGTCACCATGTCACCATGAACCATCCTACACCCTTAATCCCCTCCCCCTGGCATTCTAGTGTTTCATGATCTTTACACTAGCATCAACTGAGAATGGTTCTACAGGGTGCCTGACGATTTCTGTCAATCTCCTCTTTATGGAGGTGGGCTGATTCTCTAATCTGGGAATAATCCAAGTTCTTGATTTTTCTTCCCTTCTGCAAGTTCTGAATGATTCCATTGCCACTTCCACTACTTCTACAAAGGCTATTGAGATATTCAGAATGAGCACCTCTGTGATACCCATGTAAAAGGTGTATTACTTCAAACTATTACTACATACCTCAATGAATACCCCTAAAATCAAATACATCTCTTTAACTCTCCCAAATTAATTAAAAACACCAAAGGGATCCTAGACAGACATCAGAGCTGTCCTCAAAAACAGACACAGCCAAATCTAAAGTTGGCAATTTCCTTCTTTCTCTTTCCAGTGAACAAAGTGATAAGAAATTATTAGCCTGAAATTATTCTTACTAAGTGATTTCCTTAACGATAGCTAATACTTATTGCGCATTTAGCAAATGTCAGGTACCCTAAAATCTTTACTTGGACAATTTCACTTGATGGTCACCAAAACCCAATAAAGTTAACATTATTCCCATTTTTACAGATAAGAAAACAAGCTTAGATAGGCAAGAAAGGAATAAAACCTTGCCAAGCTATCACAGTTAATCAACCCAATCTGTACCAAAGGCTACATAAGAATGACTCTGATGCCCAGGCTTTTTCAAATTAAGCTGCCTGGTGCTGCCTTCATTCAGTCTGAATATTTTATTATTGACTCAGAATCAGAGATATCCCCCTGTTAAGTCACAGCCAGGTCCTAGGCAAAAGAACCCCTGAGCAATCACCACACTGGGCTTAATCCCAGGAGTGAGCCAACATACAAGAACTGCCCCTCAAAACACCACCCTCATTCCCCTCATGAATCCATTCTTATACTAATAGTACAAAGCGCCCAATACCATCTCCTTACCGTGATATTCTTAATGATCTGCTGCACCAAGATGGCATTGGTCAGCATGTGGGTCCTGAGAGGTGCATGCTGAAGCAGCAGACGGAGCAGCTGGCCCACCACAGACAGCTCCTCTGGCCCAACTCTGTTCACCCGCAGGCTCTGCAGCATCAGCCTGAGGACTCGCGGCAGGAGGGTCAGGATGGAGACACAGACCCCCCAGAGCTTATCCCTACAGTAATGGAGAAAGAGATGAGTCAGTGAACAAACACACACAGGAAAAGTCCCTTTTCATATTCCCCCAAGCTGAAATGTCCTTTTAAGAAACATGTTTTCTGATAAAACACCACAAACCATAACTAATATGAATTTTATTCATCAGAACTAAATAAGCAAATCCAATGAAGAATTAGCTGTTCTCCCCTATTTTATGGATTTTAGGAAGCTAGCAATCAGTACTTCCCCAGGTTTAACATGTAATACAGAACCAGCCAGAGAACAGAATGATTTCTACATGTATATCCATTATTCATCACCATTATTTGCAAAGAGAAAGATGTCCTCACCAGGATTCAGAATGGATTTCAGAAAGTAGCTAATAAGGGGACAGTAACTATGCCACTTATATGTAGGTCAT
The DNA here is from genome assembly GCA_963574355.1 of Loris lydekkerianus. Classification (NCBI taxonomy): domain Eukaryota; kingdom Metazoa; phylum Chordata; class Mammalia; order Primates; family Lorisidae; genus Loris; species Loris lydekkerianus. Next base: position 10,122 of record CAUYPK010144903.1, read on the forward strand.
AGAAGGACAGAGACAGTTAAGTCTAAATTACCAAATAACATCATTCTCTTAGTATCTTTATAAAGCAGCAACAAAAATTTTTATAGTAGAGACAGGTGAACTTTTAGCTAGCCTAACCACATCCTAGAAATATTCCTCTGGAAGGGGAGTCTACTGACTGCTAAGAGCTCTGTTGGCAGTTTGTACACCCACAGTATACAACCCTTCCAGTACCCAAATCTCTCTTAGAGAACAACACTGCCAGGTCTCAACAGAGTAGTCCTTTTACCAATGACCAACCTCTATGACTCCACATATAGTAATGGCCTCTAAGGTGAATAATAAATCCATTCTAGGCCAACCAGATCCTCTTAAAGAGGCTTTATTCAGTATGTGGATCGATGCAAAAGCAGGCTGGGATAGCCATGTGTATGTAAAAAGAGAGAAAGCCAGACCATAGACATAGTTCATGATAAGACAATGGCCCAGAGATAAAGACAGCAAAATACAGAAGAAGAAGAAAAGAATAGAACAGAGAAAGCTGCTTTAGTTCTTGATAGATTTCTATTCCTAGTCCTTTGGGTTTTATAAGTTACTCCTGGGTAATAATCCAGTATCTCCATTTTCTGGTTTTAATAATTTGAGTAGATTTCAAATAATCACAAGCCCTTCTAAAAACTACACAGCCAGGGTCAAAAGCCAGATAGATGAAACTTCTAGGTGCCAGAAACTATAATAAAATTAATATAAAGATAACCAACAGGGGAATAGAACTGGATGAAGAATTTTAGGGCTAAGATTTATAACAGCCAGCAGTGCTGAAAGCTGAAGCTTCAGGCCCCAGGTATGGAGAGAAGAAAGCTTGAACTGGGCTCCCTGCATAAGGTAGAAGCCAAGAAAATGCAAATGAACAACTCAAATCAGTCAAGCCTGACTTTTTAGCCAGTATTTGTGAAAACAAAGGCTCACAGTTAATTGACTGGCACTCTCATCATTTTGCAATCTTACAAACACATGCTCCAGTGGGGAAGAAGTTGCTCAAAAAGGAATTTCAAGTAACAAAGACTCTGGCTGTCCACTGTAATGTCACCCTAAGACATGACAGAGTCCTGGTTATATAAACTATTGCAATACCCAGTATCATGGGTTTTGTCTTGTTTTTTTTCAAGAGTCTAGGCCATTCTCTGTCACTCAGGCTGGAGTGTCATAGCATGATCATAGCTTACTGCAGCCTCAAATTCCTGGGCTCCAGGGATCCTCCTAATTCAGTTTATCCCAGCTAATGCTGCTTTCACACTACCATGGCAGTGCTGAGTAGCTGTGACAGGATTTAATATCCCATAAAACTTAAATACGAATGAAACATAGCTAAATAAATCAACATGAATGAATCTCACAATGTTGAATCAAATTACAAAAAATACGTGTAATATGATTCCTATTACATAAAATTCAAAATTATGCAAAACAAAAACGATACTGTTCACAAATGCACATAAAACCATTTTTTAAAAAAGGTAATGAAGTTGACCAACACAAGTGATCAAAAGTGATCTGGGGCAAGGGATTGTAGAGGAGAAATGTATCTGTGGAAGTACGTGAGGAGTTTACGTGCTGACCATATTCTATTTGTGAACCTAGAGTTGGGTAAATGAATGTTCAGTTTACAATTACCCTTTAAATTATCTATGTTTTCATGTCATTTAAAAGTTCAAAAATGACCAGAAAGGCAGACATCAAAACATTAACAGCAGGAATAAAATGATTTTCTCATATTTGCTCACCTATTAGGTTTTAAAATTCTCATTGTAACGGGTTTTTAAATAGCCATACCAATACAAATACAAGCGTTAAGAATATGTTTTTAAAAAGTACAGTAGAATCTTCTAAACTTAAAGCTTTAGCCTGAATATCATATAGAAGCAAAAGTATTAATTAAAAACACCAGCATCTCAGAGCAATTTCCTTAAATCCAAGAATATAAAATTCTACCCCGGGTAGCTCTAATGAAGCTAAAAACAAAATACAAAGGTTTGTACTAATAGCTCATCCTCCTAAGGGTAGAATTATTTTTCTTGCCAGACATACAGCAATGTTAATAAAGGAAAGCTCTCAAGAAACTTTATAATGCCATCTAACTCTTCTAATTTGTAGCTTCAAGAAAATAAAACTCAAAACTAAAAAATCTCACTGCAACATAAAGGGGATTTGTGAAGGAACAAAGAAAAAGCTAGCTAGGTTTCCACAAACTCTGAAAGAGAAGTTAACACATTTCCATGACCTAATTCTCTTTAACTCTCTTATTTATTTATTTAATGGGGGAGGGCTATAGAGAAAAAATTGAAGTTAAAGAATAAAATCCATTACCTCTTTCTTAGATGTTCTGCTTCCCCTTTCTCTAGAGTAAGCAGAAAATAAAGAAGACTGTAGCAACAAGAAGCCAGAAATGGCAGTAGAGTCTCACTAACTATGCAAGTATGATCCAGGAGCTTACAGATAACACCAAAAACACAGCCAGCCGTGCTGTCAGGAATTACAGTCAACCCAACCTAAGCAGGAAAAACAGGAGATTAATTACCTCTTCACAACAGCTCCTTCCCACCAAATAAAACCAAAACCCCTTAACTGTAGCGTTAACTTTACATCACTTCCGCTTAAAACTAATATATACATAACATAGGCCACTTGCCACACCTTAAGGGCCTATTTTCCTTTGAGAATTCAATCCCTAAGTGAAATGACTCTGAAAACATGCAAACTCAAGAAATTCCATTAACTCAAATCCACTGCCTCTCCTTTATGACAAAAATCTTCTAAAATTTTCTAGACATTAGAATTTTACTAGTGGTCAGAAATAACTAAAGGGATTGTTTCATGAAGCCAAAGAAGATCATGATAGCAACAATGACAGTTAAAAATGTTTAGTATCATTCAAAGTGAAAAACTGTGCTTCAAATTGGAAAACTGCTATTTGGCACCACCCCATCCAAGGTAATTAAATATACAGAGTTTACTTTACAATTAGCTTTCCTCTGTCCTTTGATTAGGCTAGTCATCCAGACATGAATAAAGAAAACATAGAGTCACTAAGAGATATTACTATACTGGAGTCACTAAAAGAGATTACTACACTTCACATTTTACTTTTTCACTGCCAAGAAACCCCTAGCAGGCCAGACAGGGTCATTATGATATGCTAATTCACATAATATGCACTGTCCCTAACTTGTTACTATATATACACGTGGTTTCAATCTTCTGGAAACCACTGTGGAGTATTCATAATAAATGTCTGCAGAGTCCGAAGTCTTAACCTCCTCCATCAGGCTGTGTGAAAATACTGGCCAAGACTGACTTACATGTAGAGCCTAAATCTCTAGAGGGAAGGTGGAGAAAAAAGTGGGCATCTCTGATGACGTAGGACAAGGACTGGAAGTTTCACAGCAGGGTGAAAGAGTACTACAAATTCAAAACAGCACTCTCCTCCAACTTACAGGAAATAACATTTTAAAAGAGAAAAGGAGGGTTGACGTGCCTATAAAATTATCTAAACTAGTGAGTATCTGGAAGCTCTAATTTGGGAGCCCTCCCCTACACTACAATATATAATAATAAAAAGCCAAAGAGAAAAATATTGGAGGAAGTTAAAAGCAGCTATGGAGTCATACCTAATGTGAACTGAAAACCAATGGGAAGAGACACTCAGTATCAGATGACTAGTCAGCATCAAGAGTTAAGCCCACTGTTTCCAATGACCATGCCTAATACCTGTCGGGGATATTTCTACTTTGGATCCCAAACCTTCTAGGTGGCACATGAGACACTTGTGAATTATAAGAGCATTATAAGTCAGAAAAGACCTGAGGTATAATTTTAAGATCCCTTATTTTACAAATTAAGGTCCTAAGAAAAGAAGGAGTTTTCCCAAGGTCACATAATTAATTAGTAACAGCCAAGAAAAACGCCAGGGACCATTTCTCAGTCCTTGCCATGACATCATCTTGTGAGAGACCATGATATCATTAAGCTCAGAATTCCAGGCATATTCTCTGGCTATGGCAAACTCAGTCTTAACCAATGAATCTTTGTAGGTTTTTTTTTGTTTGTTTGTTTGTTTTTTTTAAAGAGAAAAAAAATTTACAGATATTTACCAAATGCTTACTGACGGCACTTTGCAGGATATCAAAACTCTGACTTCGGGCAGGGATAACCAATAAACTGTGAAAAACTGCCTGTCAGAAAAGGAGAAAACCAGTAACCAAATCAGAATATTTTAGGTCAGAAACAAGTTCAACAGATTTTTTTTTTAACCTACTTGCTCTACGAATAGGAAACTCCTAACAAAAAAACTCAAATGTCAAAAGTCAAAAAAATCAGACCTCATATATGGCCTAATTTTCCAAATCATTCATCTATTAACACTCCACTGAGGACTGAGGCGGCCCCTATTAAGGTGCCATGCATAGGAATCAAAGAATGAGACTCTCTCTTCTCACACACCCCCAGGCAGCTTACAATCTACCAAGATGGAGACTACCGTTAAGTGCAAAAAATGTGTAACATCAATTTTCTCCTAATCAATATTAGTAGGAAATAGTACTCAAGGACCTGCACATCAGCGGCGCCTGTGGCTCAGTAAGTAGGGTGCTGGTCCCATATACTGAGGGTGGAGGATTCTAACCCAGCCCCGGCCAAACTGCAACAAAAAAATAGCCATGCATTGTGGTGAGCGCCTGTAGTCCCAGCTACTCGGGAGGCTGAGGCAAGAGAATCGCCTGAGCCCAAGCGTTTGAGGTTGCTGTGAGCTGTGACACCACAGCACTCTACCGAGGGCAACAAAGTGAGACTCTGCCTTTAAAAGAAAAAAAAGGACCTGCACATCATTTCGCTTAAGTCACAGTTTCCAAGAATCTATAGATGACATTAGGGAGACTTACCATTTTTTCTACTAAGTGCTCTAATAGAAAGATCTGAGTGATATGAACAAAGGGCTGATGCCTTCTTTCCAGTTGGAGAAACCTATCATAGAAAAATACCTACAATCCAGAGAACACTAATACCCAGTTCAATTTAAGTAAACCTACATGAAAAAAAGAAAATGGACTTGGAATAAAACCCCTAGTATTATTTTCTTTTTTTTATTTTTAGAGAGTCTCACTCTGTTGTTTAAGTTGGAGTACAATGGCACAATCAGCCCACTGCAGTCTCAAACTTCTGGGCTCAAAAGGGATCATTCTGCTTCAACCTCCTGAGGAGCTAATACTGTAGGCACATGCCCCCACACCTTCTGATGTTTTTTTCTTTTTAAGAAGAGTCTTGCTCTGTCACCCAGGCTTCAGTGCAATGGTGTGATCATAGCTCAATGTATCCTCAAGCTCCTGGGTTCAAGTGATCCTTCTGCCTCAGGCTACAGAGTAGCTAACTGGAACTACGGATGCAGCCCACCATACTCAGCTAAATTTTTTATCTTCTGTAGAAACAGGGTCTCGCTATGTTGCTCTGGCTGGTCTTGAATTCCTGGCCTCAAATGATCCTCCTTACCTTAGCCTCCCAAAATACTGGGACTACTGGCATAAGCCACTAAACCGAGCCCAGGCTAATTTTTTAAAGTTTTTGTGGAGACATGTCCTCACTACATTGCCCACCCCAGGCTGAAATTACCTGGGCTCACATGATCCTCTAGCCTCAGCCCCCAAAGAGCTAGGATTCCAGGTATGAGACACTATGCCCAGCCCTACCCCCACTATTTTTAATTTTCTAAGTTTAAAAAAAAAAAATCAGGTAGAGTCAAGACTAATACCAAGTCCTTCAAAGACATCAGGCATAACACAAACTCCAGAATCTGTTAGAGTACAGTACTAAAATGAAATATGTACAAAAATCACATCCACAAGACAAAGGTAAGAGTGGTAGAAGGAAGAATGTCTTTCTAGGAAAGACTGGTCAAGCTAAGTATAAAGGAATTGTCAATGAGCCCTCAAAAATCAAGACTTCCTATATTTATTATGTAATATTTGAAAGTGGGGAGATAAAAATCAACAGCTCTATACATTATTTCTCTATAAAATTCCTTATGGATTGATTATTATCCACAGTTTGTAAGTGGCAACTTTCTTATCTTTTATAGCTGTAATTAATAATGAAAAAAACTTATTTCAATGCCATCTTCCTACCGCAAAGCAAACAGTAAATATTTTAATTAATAAAAGGTAAAGCATGTTTGAAAAGTACCCAAATAATAAATGATCCCTTTGTTTCTTCCCTTCTACTTCCCTTTCACTTCCTGTACAATTCCATTCTTAAGCCACTGGGTGGAGCCAACCCAGGTTAACACTGGCACAGAAGTGGGTGGGTGAGCTCAGGCAGCTATAGCCCAGTGCAGGCTATCTATAAAGAGCCAGAGTCCAAATGAAGTGAAGAAAGAGGGACAGTGGAGTAATTAATCAAGTCTGTAAATACAAACATATTAAGAATAAAGGAAACCAAGTTTCTCACTTTCAGAGAAGGCAGGTACAAAAAAAAGAGACAGAAAACTAGAATGAACTCTGTAGTGTTTGTTGAATTCCTGATTTCTGTCCACTAAGAGTATGTAGAATAAACAACATCTCTTAACAATGAGCAGATCTAGACTCTACATGTCTTCTAAATACCATTCATCACTGTTCTTTATAGAAAACTGATTTACCATAGTTACTCTAGTATAACATCTTCTTTCATTTGAAAATGAGAAAACACTTGCACTCTTCCTAAGTCTCTTAACTAAAAAGTTGTATGCAATGCCATAACTATCAGAATTTAAGGTTTCCAAGCAGGGTTTACAAGTCACCATATAGAGTCTGAGAGATAGAGGAAAGCTGAAAGCCCTAAGCTGAACAAAGCCTACAAGTAAATGCAGTATGGTAATAGAAGATAGACCTATTCTATCTTCTAGGTCACAGTACCCTATCAGACTCTTTAGGTAACAAAAAGAAGATATATGTCACTGAGTCATGACTAGAGTCAAACTCCTGAGAGAAATATGTTAACTATCTATAAATGACACAGTCCCTAGAGAGAAGAACATAAAGAAAATTCAGACTGAAGAAGTAAATCTATCAATTGAATAAAATCAATTGGTATAGTAACAAAAGAATCAGGTTGTAACTTGAATCTAGAGGCTACCGTGTTAAGAATATTGACAAAGAGGTTAAAAAGATGAATCCAACTATTTTTAACATAGCATTTTGAGGGTTACAAGAAAGACTACAGTCAGTATTTGGCCAGAGGCCTCTTGAATCATTTAAAAAAAAAAAAAAAAAAAGTATATATGTATATGTATCAACCAGCAGAGAAAGTAACTTCAGATTTTTGTATGGAAGATTAAAACCAAAATTACTCAGAGTGATATACTGTGTTTTTATTCGACAAGCACCTTTTAATGCAAGGGAAAATTTGAAGAAATAAAGACCAGAAGTTAATTAACTTATAAATGAAATTTTTGTGTACTTACGTATTTACAATGTTTAAGACAATTTTGCCTGTATTTACAATGTTTAAGACAATTTTGCCTATTAGGGAAAAGATCAGCCTTGTAATTCCAATTTAAAATATGTTGACTAGCCAGGTGTGGTGGTATGTACTTGTAGTCCCAGCTACCTGGGAGGCAGGGGCAGGATGACCCCTTGAGCCCAAGAATTTGAGGCCAGTTTAGGCAATATATTGAGACCCCGACTCTAAAAAACAAAACAAAACAACTTTTTAAAATAGTAATTAATTTAATTTAATGTTAAGTTTCATTGTTTCACTAAATAGTATTAAAACACAAGATACTAAGATTTATCTTATCTATAAGTTAATTTATGAGATAGCTATAAGATTTGCCTTAATTACTTGTGAAGGTTTGTCAGAAAACTGAAGTAACTACCAATACAGAATATATTAAGGTTATTTAAACACTTTAAATTTTTAATTAACTTTATAAAAGAAACAAAAATAAATCAAAGTCCCCCTGTAAATTTACTATCTTTATTTTAAAATTTAAGACTTGTAAGCTGAACTTCAAAAACTTAAGAAAGAATTAAAGTTTCAAATTTAACTCTCATAAGCTATATTTTAATTGTTTGGGGGGTTTTTTGTTTTTGTTTTTTGAGACAGAGGTACTCTGTCATCCTGGATAAAGTGTATGGCATCATCATAGCTCACAGCACACCTCAAACTCTTGGGCTCAAGCAATCCTCTTGCCTCAGTCTCCTGAGTAACTAGGACTATTGGCTTGTTTTTCTATTTTTCTATTTTTAGTACAGTTTTTCTACTAGTTTTTTAATTTTTAGTAGAGTTGGCGTCTCATTCTTGCCCAATAGTCTCAGACTCATGGGCTCAAGGGATCTATACACCTCAGTCTCTGCTAGCACTAGAATTACAGGTGTGAGCCACCATGCCCATTCTATATTTTTTTTTTCTTTTTTTTTTTTTTTTTGAGATAAAGTCTCACTTTGTCACCCTGAGTAGAGTGCCATAGCGTCATAGTTTGTGGCATCCTCAAACTCTTAGGCTCAAGAGATCCTCTTGCCTCAGTTTTTCTATATTTAGTAGAGAGACAGGAGTCTAACTCTTGCTCAGACTGGTCTCAAACTCCTGGGCTCAGGTAATCTACCTGCCTCAGCCTCCTAAGCTTATAGGTATGAACCACCACGCCCGGCCCTTATATTTTAATTCTTAAGACCAAAGAACTGGTGAATCATTTTTTGTTTAAAATGTAACCTTCAAGGACACTGACTCCTACTTACATCTTACTCGTTCATCCCTTGATAAATCAAAATCTTCCACTTCCATGAAGCTTTCCCTCTTTTAAATAGATGGATCCATCCTATGCTAATAAAATTGTCTTTATCATTCTAACTGCTGATTTGTTCCATTCTAATGACATAACTTATAATGAAAAATACTCCCCTTTATAAATTTACATCTCTTATCCAAAATTAAATATAATAAGTGCTTTCAGAATACACATCCTGTTTTGTATCACTCTATAGCTCTAAAAACATCTCACACAGGCAACTCTAATGTATAGTAACTACTGGTGGTTGATGAACAGAATTTTAATTAATTAATGGGTTTCTTTTTAAATGTGCTATTACCTCTGTTACTTCCCAATGATGTAAAAATTGATCCAAGTCGGTAAGGTAGAGAAGCACAGGGGAAAGCTGTGTCTGGATGACATGAGGAACTCCTCGAAGGTTCTGAAGCCAAGTCAATTCATCTTTTGAAAACCCTAATGCAGGTAACAAAGCCAATGAAAAAAAATAAATACATCACAAAGCAGTAATATTCTTGATAATTTTGAAAAACAGAGATGACATCTTTCAAGTAAGCTGTTTCTCAAGCTACATTTTCTCTAAGCTTCTGCGTTTCATGCAATATTTTTAAAAATGAAATAACAATGAGGCTGTTAAATCATGTAATTACATAAAGGATGTGAGGTGACCCAATCTATAATATAGCACGAAACAGGTTTTCCCCTTCTACTAGGATTTTACCACTTTTACTTAAAAAAAAATTTAAAAAAGTAAAAGGCATAACCTTTCCAACACATTTTTAAAAAGCAAATGAACAAGTAAAAGCAATACACTCCTTTAATAAATATACCACTTTATATTCTGATATAATAGCCCTTTAAATGCTTTAAAACTGGACTGTCCCCTGAAAGTCTTTTTTTTAATTTTGACAATACATATGCAGTGCCTTCAACAAAACTTCTGCTTCCCTTATCATCTCTATTACACTTGGCCTATCCACACAGACAATCTGTTAAAGTCCCTGCTGCAAGGTGGCTTTCAGAATGATCAAAATACACTTGACATGGCCTGGCCCCAGCTATCTGCTTTGTGGTTCAGATCGTCATACATCTATGAGCACAGCCTAAAGAGCATCATCTAGTTTAATACCATAGTACTGACTGCTAATGAGCTTTCTAAAATCACTAAAAACTTTGACAGGTACTACTACTATTAAAAATAAAGGCTCTCACTCCTATCTCAGAGGCAAACATTCAAAAATGCCGAATAAATATGCAGAGCTTACATTTATCATTTGAAATATTTATCTTGTTAGATCCAACTTAGTATTAGAACTAGTCATATTCTTTTTGCATTCTGATAATATATTAACTAATTCTCCTAATTTCAAGTCTCCATATAATTTGAAAGAATCTTATCATTCAAGTATAAAATGGAAATACTGAAATAGTATAACTATTTAAAACAATAGCAATACTACTAATACATCTTACTTAAATCATTTCTACTCATCTTAGCAATTTTGTTTTGAGGGCAAATAGAATGTAGAAAACAGCCAATCAAAATCTGATGTTATTTATCAGGTTGAACATTTTAGACATGTTTAAAAATGAAAATTCTGGTAATCGATTTTTTTTAACCCTTTGTGGAGCACTCAGCATCGTTCACACCAAGTGAACACCTTATCCAAAGGCAGCATTGTTCCTAGTCAGAAGGTTAAAGTATGAGATTCTCTCTGGCTATTTTGAAAAGAGCCAATAAGGTACAATTCACTGTAAATAATGATGATATTAAAGTTAAACAATTAAGACAATGAAAGAAATAAAAACATAATCACGTGGCATTCAAATAATCCTCAAGCATTTGGTTCTTGTACTATGAGATCTTTAAAGATGAACCATCCATCTTCCTGCCTCAGGAGCCTGACAATGTAGGGTACAAATATTCCTTCAAAATCACAGTAAAAAATCATTCCAAGATAGAATATTTATCATCTTCCAAACTGAGAACCAAACAGATAAGACAGCAAATCTTAGAAGAACTATTATTCATACGAGGTGTTTTCCTTTTTTTAACCTGGCAGAAGAATATGGTTACCTGTAAGTGTGGAAAATAAGAAGCTGAAATAGTCCACATCACTCATGGAACAGTCTTTCACAGAATACTTCCACCCAGAAAATGATGATCTATAATAAACAATGGGAGAATTACCAAAAGTGACCGACCTGACAGACTCGAAAATAACACAAATCATTTTTCTATTCTAAAAACAAGTCTGATTTAATAGCTTAAAATAAAAACTATAGTGTATATTGTTCCAATTTTATATATAAGGACTCAAGTACCATAACAGAAAAATTTGAGATTCAAACATATTTATATAGTTTCACTAAAAAGCACATTTGATAGATATACATGATGTAACAGAAAATTCCCCCCCATTTGAAAATCAGACTCCAAGAAGCCAAAATGAAGTTTTGCTTTTCCATAGTAGGTTCAGCGGCTAGTTATTTACCATTTGATTTTTTTAGAAAGTCATACCCTCATTAAATGAGTTAAAATAAAACAAGCTCCTACCTACTAAGCAAAAGTATCTTAATTAGGCAAAGAAAACTTCTCTTTTAAGCCACTATAAGATAACCATGTATTCCTAATCTTAGGAAAGTATAACTAAGTCTGTTTCACAATAGGGCAGGCTAAGTTACTGGCAAAGGACTCAAAGAAATAGCTAAATATAAACCAGCTACTCATTATACAAGGATTATTTTGTTTTTGCTATAAGCTTGCAGTGTTTCCTTTAAAAATTCCCTTCAGAAAAAAAAAAAATTATAAATAAAAATTCCCGTCAGCATAAAGCTAGGAAGAAAGAGCAAATGTCAACCAGAATCATCACATGCAATAAGCTGAGAATACAAATTTTATCATATGCATTTGAATAAATGTCAGACAAAATTAGGAATTTCTAATTCACCTCCATGCACTTAGTAATTTTTTGTTATTATAATACTTCCATTTATATCTATTAATATTCTTAAGCTTGGGGAAGAGTTAAAATAATGAAAACTCTTCTGAGTGCCATTGCCAGGTGATAACCAAAGGTCTTTGGAGGCAGGATCATAAGCTGAGGAGGTTATAAAAGGCCACAGATGCTCAACAGAAAGGAGTATAAAACAGTGGGCAGAAAACAAACTAATATCCCAGAGAACCCAGTGAAAACAGGAAGCAATTGTGCCATCCAGTGGCTAAAAAGAATTGCAAATCTATTCAGTAGTTAGTCTACTAGGGACAAAAGATAAGCAATGTATCACAGTCTTTAAAACTATGAACATCATATATACCTATACTGTCCAAGCCAGAACACTTCTGAGAGGAAAAGGGGGTGCTATTAGTAATTCTGCTAGGACAGAAGGAGTAAACTGCAACTATTCCTGACAGACAAGGTCATACAGTCACCAACTTACAACCCACACCAAATTCTTTATCCAAGTCAATCTTGCCCTCCTTAGAGATTTTAATTTCACACTATAGATTACCTTTCCATATTTAAGCTTTATGTTCTCCAATCCAGCTATAAATAAACCAGAGGAGAGGTAAATTGAGAAAAGACCATTGGATGTGAGTATAGAACAACACAAGTAGAATAATGATGAAAAAGTAAAATTCTAAGGTATTATGTAAGTGGCTGGTAAAAAGGTAGGAACAGATCTAAGTGTACTTTTTAAAAAACAAGTGAAGGCCAGATGTAGTGGGTCACGCCTGTAATCCTAGCACTCTGGGAGGCTGAGGTGAGAGGACTGCTTGAGCTCAGGAGTTCCAGACCAGCCTAAGCAAGAGAGAGACCTGAGGGTCTCTACTAAAAATAGAAAAAATAGCCAGGCATGGTAGCAGGCACCTATAGTCCCAGCTACTTGGGAGGCTGAGGCAAGAGGATCACTTGTGCCCAAGAGTTTGAGGTTGTTATAAGCTATGATGATGCCTCAGTACTCTAAACAGTATGACAGAGTTGAGACTGTTTCTAAAACAAAAAAGAAAAAGCTAAGGAAAAATAAACATGAACAATTTCTAATGGGATTTTCATACATGGAACACCTTGCTTAGGTAAACATTTCTAATATAGACAGCAGCAGGACATAAAAACTACAAAAATTAGGTTGAACTTTACAGAACCACAAAAACTAAGTTGAACTTGATCTCATAGGCAAATTAATGTACCAAATAAAAATCAGAAATGAATAAAGAAATTTTTTGTTGTTGTTGTAGTTTGGCGGGGCTCAGGTTCAAACCCACCATTCTCGGTATATGGTGCCAGCGCCCTACTCACTGAGCCATAGGCACTGCCCAAGAGTAAAGAAATTTTTTAAGACAATTAATCTAGCAACAGTTAACAGTCATTGTCAAGGAGAAGTATTCTAAAGAGAAAACCAAAGCTATAAAGTAACCCAACATATCTGAATGAACAAAGCAGTAGTTCTAAATTCTGAGCCTACAAAAGGTGATATATACCATTGGTTCAAGTAAAGTCCTAGTTATTTAAAAAAGAGATTACTTTAAATAGGAACAAAACATCTGCGGAAAAAGAAGCCTACTAATGGACTCTACAAATAGTAAAAAGCAAAACTTAATTTGGTGGACATATAACTACAATCACAATCTGCTTTTAATTTCATGATTATGAGGCCTCTATTATCAGTGTTTGTAAATGAATATATTTTCCAGCACGTCACCATAAATCTCCACAAAAGGACAAAAGTAGAAAAGGCAAGATTTTTGAAAATATGCTTGACAAAAGTTATTAAGCATAAGAGAATCAAAACTAATGTTGGTAAAGATATTAAATCCAGCTTCTATGAAGAATCACTTTCAAGAAATGTTCAAAAGGTGATTTTAACTGAACATGAATAGGAACAGAGTGCCCTCTACTGGAAGTTAATAAATACAAAACTACTTAAGTTACAAGTGGTAATATCTCATTTTAAAAGCCTGGCATTGGTGGCACTCGTAGCTCAGTGGGTAGGGTGCTGGCCACATACACCAAGGCTGGCGGGTTCAAATCCAGCCCAGGCCAGCTAAAACAATGACAACTGCAACCAATAAATAAATACATAAATAAAAGCCTAGCATTAAATAAATGAGTAATTACACTAAACAAAATGCAGAAGTGTTTTTATTTCTTCTTTATCTTCTTTTTGTTTGAGACAGTCTCACTCAATCACCTTGGGTAGAGTGCCATGGCATCATAGCCCACAGCAACCTCAAACTCTTGGGCTCAAGCAATCCTCTTGCCTTAAGCCTCCATAGGCACCCACCACAAAGCCTGGCTAGTTTTAGAGATGGGGTCCCACTCTTGCCCAGGCTGGTCTTGAACTTCTGAGCTCAAGCAATCTACCCGCCTGAGCCTTCCAGAGTGCTGGGATTATAGATGTGAGCCACCACACCTGGCCCAGAATTATTTTTATTTCTAAGGAAGAAAAACTTAAACTAATTGATGTTAAAAATACTAAAATATGACCAAAACACTCTAATGCACAAACACACAGAAGAAATAAACCTTGAATTTCCACATATAAACAATATATTGCAAATAGTTCTCTTTTGCTAAAAGAGATTACCATCAGTTACAAAGCACACTTCCAGGAACTGGAGCCAAGTACTTATCCTACACTGGTATGAAGAAACTGCAAAGAAAGTCCTAAAAGACTGAGCTGCTCCTACTTATCTGGGATCTGTAGAAAAAAACGAGACTTCAGTAAAACTTTTTAGCTACAACCTAGATTTCAATTTCTGCCTAACACCACATCAGATCATGCCCATGAGGCAGCCAGCAATAAAAATGGGTGAATACTATAACTGAAGATACCAGATAAAAACATGAAGGGTTTGAGGATACTTCCAACACTGGCAATATAAAAACTTTCAGATTAAGGTGGGACAGCCACAATGGAAAATGGTAAGGTTCCTCAAAAACCAGAATCACTTTATGATCCAGTAATTCCACTTCTGGATGTACAGCCTGAAAGCAAGGTCTTAAAAAAAGTATTTCTATATCAAAGTCATAAAAAGCCTTATTTGTAAAAGCATTATTCTCAATAGCCAAAAGGTGGAAAAATCTCAAATGTTCACCAACAGATGAATAAACAAAATGCAGTGTGTATGTGTGTGTGTATACATATTAATATCTATATATAATAGATTATACAGTCTTTAAAAAGAATAAAATTGATACATGCTACAATATGATGAACCTTGAAGACATGACAGACTAAATACAAAGCCAGACACAAAAAGATAGAATATTATTTGTATGAGGCATCTATAATAGTCAACATCAGAGACAGAATGGAATAGTAGTTACTAAAAGTAGGGGTGGGAGGAATAGGAAGTTAGTTAATGAATAGAATTTCAGTTTGGGATGATGAGAAAGTTCTGGAGAATACTAAAGGGTAAATTTCAGGAGTTAAGGCTCAGGCCTATAATCAATCCTAGCACTTCTGGAGGCCAAGATGGGAGGATCACTAAAGGTCAGGAGTTCAAGACCAGTCTGGGCAACATAGCAAGGCCATCCATCTCTCCAAAAATTTAAAAAATTAAGCAGGTATAGTGGCATATGCCTGTAGTCCTAGCTATTCAGGAGGCTAAAGTAGGAAGATCACTTGAAGTTACAGTAAGCTTTGATCATACCACTGCACTCTAGCACAAGAGACAAAGACTGTCTTTAAAAAAATCACTGTAACTGGCTCAGTGCCTGTGGCTCAAGCCACTAAGGCGCCAGCCACATACACCTGAGCTGGCGGGTTTGAATCCAGCCCGGGCCTGCCAAACAACGACAGCTGCAACCAAAAAAAAAAAAAAAAACAAACAAACAAAAAAAAAACCAAATAGCTGGGCGGTGTGGCAGGCGCCTGTAATCCCACCTACTTGGGAGGCAGAGGCAGGAGAATCGCGTGAGCCCAAGAGTTGGAGGTTGCTGTGAGCTGTGATGCCACAGCACTCACTCTACCCAAGGCAACAGCTTGAGGCTCTGTCTCAAAAAAAAAAAAAAAGTCACTGTAACAATTTGAAAGTCTTACTCTAGTGAACTTGTTCCAGTAGTAAAATCAATAGAGTTGCAAGCAATGTTGCATTTGGAGTAAAGTTAGTGGCAGTATGTGACTTTAATAATTCCCTTCTGTATTTAACACATTACCAGTAAAAGGGGGGGGGGGGGGGGAAGATTATACACTTAAAATACAGCTCACTTGAGCATGCTACCTCATGTGCAGTATCCCGATAAGCATGGCAACCAAACTTGAACTGAGTCTTCCCATAACACAGCAACGACTGAACCGAGAAAGCAAATCAGCAGGGAGACTGGGTATAAAATATACAAGCTGAACCAAGCGCTGCTGAGAGTCTGCAGGGAGAACGACCATGGTGCCTTCTTGTGGATCTAGTGGGGTAGGTAGACACAGTAAAATCAACTATAGAAAACATAAACCAGAGATTAAATTAATAAAGCAGACTAGTGACTTTTATTGAACTATGGGGTGACATATTAATTACATAAAAACATAATATCTTAAAGCATGCTGTAGTGAACCTCTGTAAGTTGGTCACTCAAGGGACTGTAACAAACTAGTCAACATACAGAAATGGTCAACATAAGGAACTAGGCCTACTGTACAATGAGCACAAATGGTGTGTATGTAGTCTGTAAAAATCAGGTCCACTTAAAGAGGTGGTCAATGTAGGAAGGTGGTCAACTATGGAGGCTCTATTGTATATGTATTGCTTGTTAAGCTACTCCTAAAATAAAACATTAAAATAATAATTTAAAGATTTATTTAACATTGTAATAATCTCATGATATCCAAATGTTTTGTTAGAAATAAGAATTTCAATGGGGTAAAGAGGAAAAGGGATCCAGCACAAAGCACAACAGTGAAAACCAAGTAATTTTGTTAAAGAGACAATTTAATATCAACCTAATTTAAAGCACAAGGTGTATAAACACACAACTCTAAATACATATTTACAATACTGAAAAATATATATTTAAAATTATAACTCACAAGACATAGAAACCACCCAAATGTCCATCACCTAATGAATGAACACACACATGTGGCATATCCATTCAGTGGAATGCTACTATAGTAAAAGCAAATAAAGTACTGATACTTGTCACAACATGGATGTACCTTGAAAATATTATACTAAGTCAACATATAAATGTACAGCCAGATATAAAAGTCAAAGTCCCCATATTATATAATTCCGCTTGTAAGAAATGTCTAGAATAGGCAAATCCAGAGATAGAAAGTAGATTAGTGGATGCCAGATGGTAGGGGAAGAAGGAATAATAACTGAATTATCAATGATTAAATTATATGTTATACATATATATATTACAGTATGTTGTAACTGATATTTTTGCTTAGAATAGTAAATAGTAAATCAGTTCCAGACAGGAATAAAGAAGTAATAATAAACAGAAGTCACACAAGATATTAAAGCTATAGTCTTGCCTTCAAAGTTTCAGAAGAATTTTTTTAAAGTAGCAGGTTAGTTTTGAATTTATGAATAGCAGGTGGTTTAAAAGACAATTTAAGAATGCAATAAGCATCTACAACCATTAACCTTCTAAACTATTCTAACAAATAATACCACTAAAAATGAATTTAGTGTTTGATGTTTTGTTTTGCAATTTAACAATGGTGTAACTAATTTAGATTAAAGGAGGGGCAAACCTAAATAAGTCTCCTTATTAAAAGCACAGAGTTCTTTCATATCAGGGTAGACCAATGACTACCTACACCATTAAATAAACTCTTACCATAAATCCGAAGAGCAGTAGCTTGTAAACTTCTTAGTAATTCTTTATTTGCTCGTGCTGCAGCAGTATGAATGATATCAATAAGCTGTGTAGAGAGCTCAGGGTTTCGAGAGCCAAGATGAGCAAGTTGCAATGGTAAACCAGCCAGCCAACGTGATAACACTTTACTACGATGTCTTAGAAAGGCCAAGCAAGAACAAAATAAAGTAAAATTTTCAAAGACAAGGAAAATAAATATAAACTAAGAAAATGTTATGTGTCAATTATGTGCTAATAACACTACATGTATTCATTTAAACATCTGACTGCCTACAAGATGCCAGTATCATTTATTCAACAGCAACATTTTCAAAGACTTTTATCTATTAAATTTAAAAAGTTCATGTAATTTGGGACACTATCTAAATTGCATTTTTATCTTAAAGGATAAAGACACTACTTAACTCTTTGGGGACTATTTATCCTCTAATTGGTATTATTATATTAACAAATTGATGCTTTCATTGTAAGTTGCTCCCACACAAAACAGCTTCAAACTTGTGTCATTTTAGTTCTTCAAAATAGCTAAAGCATGAGCTTGCTAAAAGCACTCATGTCTCAGTAACAACAAACATTTTTACTATTTCCTGAGAACTTAGTGCTTAGAGCATGGACTCTGTTGTCAGACAGACCTAAAACTAAGGCTCAGATCTGCTAGCCATTAGCTACATGATACTCACCACCTTTTTTAACCTAAGCTTCTGTTTCCGTCTATAAAATAGGAGTAATGGTACACGTACCTAATTCATGATAGTGAGAATTAGTTAAATTATCAAAAGTACTAACTTTAAGTAAATACTAGAATATGTTCCAATAACTACCAACAGATGTTTTTGAGGTATCCCAAATCTTTACCTTCTATCCAAGTATCTTTCCAACTGAGCTAAATAAACCTTAACTTCACCCTATGAAAAAATTAATTTCTTAATCCCACTCTGACAGCACCAAACTAAGCCAGGAATTTAGTCATCTTCTATTGACCTCACTCATATTAAAAGCTTTAATATGTCACTAAGGTCTAGTGATTCAACCTTCATAATGTTTACAGGAAAGAAAAGTTAAGGCTGCTACAGGCTGATGCTAGTGTCCTTTAGCTACAAGTAGGTAAGAAAAACTGTATGCCTCTTAGGTCTTTTACTTGTTCACATATGGGTATAAAGTTTACTGGCACTATTATGTATGCTTCTTTGAAGTGCTCAAGACTGAAATACTCTATCAGCTTATTTAAATAGACTACAAAAAACTGGGCAAGAGGAAAGAGAGAAAGAACAACAACAGAACTTTACCTGAGTCTGTAAGATTTTAGTTCTTCTTTCTGATAGATTTTACTGAAAAACTTTAGTAACAAAGTCCGAATTGGAAGGAGAAGACCCCTCTGCTGATACAACGTATAAACTGCCTTGATGAGAGTCTCTGAAGCCTCTAAAAGCAGAAAGAAAACACTGATGAATCAAAACCATTTCTTCAAATTCTTCTAAATCCACAGAAGTCTATAATTCATTCCTACAGCAAAGCAGATCTCAACACAAACTTATGGCTACACATCAAAGTCCTACAGCAAGCAATGGCCTAATATATGTACAAAAGTCAAACCAACCAAAATTTACAGTATGAATTTTCTTAAGGGATAACAAAACCTAGCAATGACAAAAGCCAGAATATTAGAAAAGTGACTTCCATAGGAACCAAAAAAGAAAGCTTTACTATTGAATGAATGAAATTAGTAAATCATTCCAAAACTGATATATCTTAACCTCATGCTAGAAAAAAGGTAAAGAGACAACAGGAGTGATACTACATGGACCAAAAGATCAAGTTCTAATCAAACTAGATCAGAAGAGGTTAGAAATATTTATCAGTTTGGTTCAGAGTAGACCTACCTACTGAGAAAGGGATACTTGAATTCATAAATGATTTCATTTCAGTGTCCAAGCAAATAGTGCTTTATAAATAACTAGGCTAGCTACCTTTAAGGCTTGGATGTACTGACTACAAGAGTAACTAGAAATCGTTTCAAAGTCAGACCCTAAAAAGCATGCATTAAGAGTTCCTCTTTTTAAATAAGGGTAACACAGCATCACCTACCTCTGTTTGGCTGTATCTGCATTAACCTCCACGATACTCCAAGCAATCTGTTCAGTTGCTTACTATTTAGCCTAGTGCCATCTTCAAGGGTCTCTGTCACAAACATCCGTATCATTTCTATCCAACTGCAATCTTTCTGCAAAGTTGAGGCATTTGCCAGGGAGACCATGATATCAGACAGGGTTAAATTCAGTAAGAGATGGTCTACGTTATTGGAGAGAATCGTGCAATGCTTGATGCTAAAAACAAACAAAGACACACACGTCTATAAAGTGTTATGTCTATCATGCCTGCTTCACTTAAAATACTTAAAATAACCTATCACTGGATAAAAAAATTCCTTCTGAATTAATAAACTGCCAAGAACACAGGTGCACAGACAAGGTTTAGGTAACAGTTCTTTCTGTAAATAAACCTTTCATTATGGAATCACAATTACTAACAAACGTTTAAATTAGACTGTTTTTTTTTTAAGAAGATATATATATTTGGATGGACATCACAGATGTCCTGCTCTAACTCATCATCTAACTAAAAAGAATCACTAAACTCTCTTAGCTACCATTTCCTCGTTTGTGAAATGAGGAAACATACCCAGGTAAACAGTACTCTGAAACAACTTAATTTGGGAATTCACACACTAAAATCAGTTTATCTACTCAAAGCTTGCAAGAAATTAAAACAAACAAAAAAAAAACCCTCAGAATATTTTAAAAACAAAATTTGTAACTCAGAACGTACTAATTTCAGACTACGTTATATTCAATAACAGAGCCTATTTCATGCTTTAAAAAAGTAAAGTTAACTAAAATCATAAATACTTCAAAGTAACCAATTGTAAAAGAAAAGGTTAATCCTAGATCAGGCTTGAGTAAGGACATAGTAGTGAGGAACCACAAATACACGGGAAAGAAAATAAAAATATTGGCACCACTGAGCATAAAATATAAGGCTAGCAGGAATAAAAAGCCTGCAATCCAGGCAAAAGAACCAGGGTCAATATTGGTATAATCTAAGAGAATAGGGCAGTTAGGAAGAATAAAAATTGATTGTTAAATTTACTTAAATGTATACAAACATATAAGTTTGCAAATGGTGGAGATGGGGAAAGCCAAGGGTTCTAACATTCACTGTTGAGTAAATTTATAAAGATGAAGAAGAAAAAGGAACAGAGAGATCCAGAAATAAAGTTTATCTTGGAAACAGCCTCAAGTATCATAAATACAGCAGAGATGGCCAATAAACAAATCAAGGTATAAGTCTGACAATGGGAAGACAGCTGAGCTATTTAATACCAATTACCACTCTTAGCTGCAAATGAAGCTGGAAACTAGTTTTTATTTTGTGTAGCCATATGTCCAGCTATTAATAAAAATTAGGAATTTTGTCTTTAAGAGAATGAAAATTGCCAGTATTTCTTCCCCATAGGTAGAGCTTTGTAAGAACTCCCCTAACTTTATCTCAAGTAGTATAATCTATTCCTATCTGGAAAGTCTCAGTGGACATCTGCAAAGTTGGGAGAGTTCAGTCTGCTCCTACAATAATTTATACAAAAATTTTAAGGACTAACTATACCAACCAACCATTTTACAAGGGAGAAAGTTTTACCATTCTCTGGTAAAACTTTAATTTCCAGTAATGAAAGCATAGGTAATTAGAACCTTTCTGAAAATATACATTGGATGAAATTGGTTTTAAAATTTTAAAAGCCTTCAGGATAATAAACAAGATAATGAACATTTACTGGGCCCCCTAATCTAGGAAGTACAAAATCCCAGCACTCGAGGCTTAGTTCTGAGGATAACTGCCAGTTTCAAAGAAAAAGCTGTAAAACTAAGATAACCTTTTAGTTGGCCCCACAAGGAAAAGCTAAGTCAAATACCAGGATGCACCAAATACATATTACCACTACGTTAAGCTTGGACCCTTGACAATTTCTCTCCCAGGGTAAAAGTGAACTGGAAGTAAAAATAGCTATCAGATAAAACTGAATTCCAGTTCTACATTCATTCTAGCAGTGTAAGGAACAATTCTTCCCAACCTGATCTGCACATTCAACACAATCCCAACAAAAATTCCAGCAAGGTATTTTGCAGTTATTGACACCAGAGTCAAGCCTATACCATGGTATTGGTAAAAGAATAGACACACATAAGTTAACAGAATAAAGAGTCCATGAAAACAGAGTCTACTGAACTTTGACAAAAGCAATTCAATGGGTAAAAGACTGTCTTTTCAACAAAAGGTAATGGGGCTGTCTATCGCGGAGGCTCATGCCTGTAATCCTAGCACTCTGGTAGGCAAGTGAATCACTTGCACTCTGGAGTTTGAGACCAGCTTGAGTGAGTCAGAGACCTTGTCTTTACTAAAAATAGCTGGGCACTGTGGCAGGTCCTAGCTACTCGGGAGGCTGAGGCAAGAGGATCGCTTGAGCCCAAGAGTTTGAGGTTGCTATGAGTGCACCATTGCACTCTACCTAGGACACCCTCTGTCTCAAAAAATAAATAAATAAATAAAATGGTAATGTAATGGAACAACTGGACAGAAATTCTAAAACTGAAAAATAAAAATAGAAAGTAAGAATTCAATGGATTTATGTTTGCCTACAGTTATACACAACCAAAGAATTAAAACTGGAAAACAGGATGTAAGACAGGCAAGAAAAAAAGTAGAATATTCACTAGGTAGTTCTAACATACACTAGGCTTAAAAGGAAAGAAGAGAAAATGAGACTGCAGCAATTTTTTAGATGATGAGGAGAGATTTCCAAAACTGATTAAAGATATTTCATTTAAGACTCAAGATCTTAGATTCAGCATCTCAAAGAGAATAAAAAGTAAAACCACACCTGGATATATCACTGTTAAACTGCAGAAGAACAAAGTATAAGGAGAAAAATTGGGGGGAAAAAAAGAAAACCGGTAACTTAATTTAAAAATATCAACATATAAAACTCATAGATGACTTCTTAACACAGCAAGAGAAACTAGGAGACACTAAAATGTAACTGTCCCTGTGCTCAAAGAAACTGTCACACACAGATTATTATACTCTGCTAAGACATTTTTTAGCAATAAAGGAAAAATAGTATCCTTATGCAAAAAAACTCCAGAAAATTCTAAATGATCTCAACTATATAGAGGGGTGTGTATGTGTGTGTGTGTATAAGAGAGCAAAAAAGTAGGAAATACAGGACAGAATTCATAGTGGTACATAGAAGTTCTCTAAAACATCAATTTTTGCTTAAAACCTCAAATCTTATCATTGGCAACAAATGGAATTTGTTTTCCTGGAATTGTTGATTTTTGTGAAAATGTGTGGCAAATGTATAAAGCTAGTTTGTCAGTCATTTTCTTCCAAATTAAAATTGAGTCCTTTCCAAATACAAGTAGAACACACACAGCCTAGGCTATTTCCCTATGATACAATCATAGTTCTCCAACATGCAGAAGAAATACTTTATGCATAGTTCCTTCTCAGTCATCACACAAAGTATTATAAATACATATTCTCAAGGGTCATGGCTTGGTAAAATAGTTTTTACTGCTTCATTAAGGACCTTCTTAAGTGAAACTGCCTTGTTTTTTCAACTGTGAGTGTGTAGTGGTGAAGAATACAATGTCTACCGGTACAGCTAAAATACTAACACTTTTAAAGCTGTCTACCCTCCCATCCCTGCCAATGTTTTTCTATCAGTACAAATGTCAAAACAATGAAAAAGGCAAAAGTCTTAACATAACTATGAAAACAGTTCTTACCTTGTGGACCTCAAGGATCACAGACCATACTTTAGATCAGGGGCCCTCAAACTGCAGCCAGTGGGCCACATGCAGCTGTGTGATTGTATTTGTTTCCATTTTGTTTTTTTACTTCAAAATAAGATATGTGCAGTGTGCATAGGAATTTGTTCTTTTTTTTTTTTTTTTTTTTAACTATAATCCGGCCTTCCAACGGTCTGAGGGACAGTGAACTGGCCCCCTGTTTAAAAAGTTTGAGGATGCCTGCAGTTTAGATAAATGGCATTAAGAAAGGCCAGTAAAGAACAGAAATCAGGTTTGACCCAGGACCAACTATTACCTAACCCTACAGTTGTCTTGTATGTTATCTACTTCAGTTAGAATAGTGTCTCAGGGGTGGCGAGCAGGATGAGCATGGCACGGATGCTGTGGGTGCCAGGGCACCATGGCTATGCCACCAAGTTCTCTCCATACCTCTTAGGCCACCTGGCCTGCACCGCCTCACAGCACTACAGCATTGTGGCCTGTGGAACCCTGCTAATACTGGATCAAAATGAATCTGGGTTTAGACTTCTCAGAAGTTTTGACTGGAATGATGGTTTGTTTGATGTGACCTGGAGTGAGGACAATGAACATGTCCTTGTCACCTATAGTGGTGATGGCTCATTGCAGCTCTGGGATACCGCCAAAGCCCCAGGGTCGCTGCAGGTCTACAAAGAATACACTCAGGAAGTGTATTGTGTTGACTGGAGCCAAACCAGAGGTGAACAGCTTGTGGTGTCTGGCTCATGGGATCATACTGTCAAATTGTGGAATCCAACTGTTGGAAAGTCTCTGTGCACCTTTACAGGCCATGAAAGCATTATTTATGGCACAATCTGGTCTCCCCATATCCCTGGTTGTTTTGCTTCAGCCTCAGGTGATCAGACTCTAAGAATTTGGGATGTAAAGGCAACAGGAGTCAGAACTGTGATTCCAGCAATCAGGCCGAGATTTTGAGCTGTGACTGGTGTAACTACAATGAGAATTTGCTGGTGACAGGGGCAGTTGACTGTAGTTTAAGAGGCTGGGACTTAAGGAATGTACGACAACCAGTGTTTGAACTTCTTGGTCACACTTATGCTATTAGGAGAGTGAAATTTTCACCATTTCATGCTTCTGTGCTGGCCCCTCACTCCTATGATTTTACTGTAAGATTCTGGAACTTTTCAAAGCCCAACTCTCTTCTTGAAACAGTGGGGCATCACATAGAGTTTACTTGTGATTTGGATTTAAGTCTTCAGAGCCCTACTCAGGTAGCTGACTGTTAAAAAATGATAAAGATTTATGATACTGCTTGTCTTACTATTCCTGCTTGAAATACACTATTCTTGTCAGAAACAGGTTGTTGGCTGGAGAAATACTTAAATCAATAAACTGTTGAAAACAGACATTATATCTTTATATGCTATTCAGATTTCAAAAATTTGAAATTTACCTTGGATCATGTTTCAGACAGCTGATAAAGACTGGCTATTTAAGCCTGGTATAAAGCCATATTTCTTAAAATCCTAAGGAATAATTAATGTTATGATATATAACTCATATCTATTCAAATGTAATCTCTATTATAAAATGTATTAAAATATTAGAGGTCTGTCAATTGTATTGACAGTAATATTTTTTTCACTTTGATGTAAAATATAGCACTGCTGTTCATAAAACTCAAAATAAACTCCATCTCTTAACCATTTATAAAAAATAGTGTCTCAGCATTTTTACCTGTTGAAATCAGATCCACATTCAAATCCAATTCAAACAACACTCTTCACAACATAGCTTTGTCTGTTCATCCTAACAAGAAAAGATCTGACTCTTCCTATACATTTCAACAGCACTTAACTGTGTAGTTCTACTGATACTTACACTGCTTTGGATTACATATATAAATTCACTTCTCCTACCAGTCACTGAGCTATTGTTTCTCAGCTTCTTTGTGATTCTGAGGATGAGATTCTGTGAGTCACATTCTTTTCTTTGCAGCTGGCCTCTTGTCAGGCTGTGCCAATTAAGGGGTGGTAGAAAGACACTAGAAAAGATCAGATACTCTTTGCTTCTTAGCTTTATTTTTCCTTCCTATTGCTTCCAGTATCAATCATCAGCTCTTCCAGGACATTGTTTGTTCTAGCAGGCACAAATGATTCCAGTTTGCAGTTTTTCTGATACAGAACCAGCATCACCATGCCTCTGAGAAATACTGTCACCAGCCAGCCAGAACTCCCTTTACAGAGTACTAGGCTCCCAGCCCCACAGGAGCCTTCCTCTGAGCTTAAGACATTAGCACCAGCTGAGTTGCATCCCTTCCTCAGAGGTCACACTTTTGGCTCCCTTTGCCCAAACTTCTTCCCTTCTTTTTTTTGTTCTCCCAGTTCTAGAGATATCAGCTATTACCCACAATTGCAACTTCTGTAAGACCCTACTATTCCCTTGTATACCACTTAAAAATTTTTTAGATTAAATTGTCTGTTAAAAATCATTGGCGTGGGCTTGCCACCTATAGCTCAAGTGGCTAGGGCACCAGCGACATACACCAGAGGTGGCAGGCTCTAGCCCAAACCTGGGCCTGCCAAACAACAACTACAGCCAAAAATAGCCAGGCGTTATGGCGGGCGCATGTACTCCCAGCTACTTGGGAGGCTGAGGCAGGAGAATCCCTTAAGCCCAAGGAGTTTGAGGTTGCTGTGAGCTGTAACACTACAGCACTCTACAGATGGTGACATAGTGAGACTCTCCCCCCCACCCCCCCCCCAAAAAAAAAACACCACACATCATTGGTGTGGTTTTTGTCTCTGGACTGGACCGTAACACACTCTGTTATGATTTAGAATGAAACTACTTTAGAGAGTAAGGAGCATAACCTAAGACATCTAATTTTATAATACTTTATTCATAGTGAGTACTCAAAAAATATTCAGTGAACGAGTAAAAAACTCATACACCTGGGCGGCACCTGTGGCTCAAAGGAGTAGGGCGCCAGCCCTGTATGCCAGAGGTGGTGGGTTCAAACCCAGCCCCAGCCAAAAACTGCAAAAGAAAAAAAAAAACCCACAACTCATACACCTGCAATAGCCATATTACTACAAGCACATCCAAAGAGCTCAATGATTCTCTATCTAGTTTCTTCCCTTTTATATATTTAAGAACATTTTGACAGACTAGGATACCCTGCAAGTGTTTGCTCGTTTGGTGGGAACTACAGTGGTACTGTTTTAGCTTGTACCTGCTTGTCGAATTTTATTATGTAACTTGTTCTCACACTTATCTCCTCTTACTTGAGGTAGACATGTTAAATATCCAGGTTTATGGTTGTTTTTTAACCTGCATCTTCTAATCCACCACCCTGTCTTTCTGATTCTTTTCCAATTATCCCTCTTCCTTCAGGATTTCAATATTTGTTTCATTGCCAGGTTCCTCATTTACAAATGAGACCAGAACTAGAGGACAATCAAGATACTCTTTTGCTTACAGAATCAATAATTACATAGTGCCTCACCAAATAAAGCACCTACCTCTGTAACTTTTATTAAATTCGTATTTGTGTAAATTAATACATTCATATAATAAACTTAAAAAAAAATTAAAAACCTGTTAATCCCAAGGTTCGAAGTAGCTTATTCAAAATCAGCCATACTACTATTTTTATTTTCACAAAACCTAGACTATAAACACCTCACAATGTAAAAAGTTACATATTAAGACTAATTATTTTCTGATAACTTCAGGTTAAACATCTTTTTAACTCTGTATAGTGGGGGGAATCACAATACCTTTTATTTGTCTCTTTCCTTCTGTGCTTGGTTATTTCTTTTAAGGCATATGGGAAATGACTCATAAAATGGTGTTTGAAATCAATAAGGTAATTCTTTCGAAGCCATGACTCCTGTTAAAATAAGCAAAGATTAGAAAACCTACAGAAAAAAGTAAAATAACCAATTAAACTTAAAGCAGAAATCTTACAATTTGCCAAATAATAAATGTCTCGTTATAATACACCTTCTGCCAGTGTTGTATAAATAAATTTTAAAATCAGAACAAACTAGTAGGGGATCTAATTTTCATCCACAGATCCTCAGTGCAAATAATTACTTTTATTTGCCTTTTATCTGCTGCTTAAGAGAAAAAAGGAGAGTAAATGAGATTTAACAAAATCTTGAATGTGGACCACTAATGCAATGTTTATAAAATACACAAGAAAGTCTGTCTCTGGGCTATTCTACTTATGCCATAACTCTACTCCCCAGCAATTCTATTATTTTCCATAAAAGGCATTTAACACTTTCACAAAGCAATGAAAGCAATGTACTTCCCTAAAATACTGCAACCATCATTTATTGAATATATCACTCTCTCCTACTAAAACACTGTTTTTCTAATTCCAGATTAGAATACTTTTACTTCTTCCTTCCTGTTGTAACTGATCTCTCCATTCTACATCAGATTAGGGGTTATCCAAGATGTAGGACTTTAAGTACTAAAACAGCGGGTCATCCTTCAGCTTAAGTATTATTCCTCCTTAGTATCCTTTACTGGATTCTTCTCTTCTTCCTGACTTCTAAATGTTATGATATATAACTCATAAATGGAAACTTCTAAATGTTTCCAGGTAACGATCCTTGGACCAATTCTGCCTCAGCTCCAGATTCTATGCATAAAATGTATATTTGAGTATCTCCTCTTGGACTTCTAACAGGCATCTTAAAACTTAACATGAATAAAACTAAACTCTCCCGACCTGCAGTCAGCTCGCCATTTGGACTATACATTGGCATCATCCTTGACGCCTCTTTTCTTCTCTGTGCACACCACCAGTCCTCCTGGCTTTATCTGGATCCAACTACTTCTTATCACTTCGAACACTAAGCTACCATTCTATTCCAAGCCTCCACCATCTCTTACCTGGATTACTCTAATGACTTCCTAACTAATCTCCCTACTTCTCCTCCACATACAGAGTACGCCAAAATTAATGTGTACACATTTAAGAATTCTTATCTATGTATTACTTTTCAAAGTTGAAGGTATGCTAACCGGTCCAGTGTACAGAGACTCACTACACACATCCATTTTACCTGTAATCCACATACTTTTGGAGCATGATCAATTTTACTTCCAACAAGATCTCTTAAAATGTGTATGACTTTCTTGGTACCTCCTGTATATAGTGTATATTTAAGGCAAGATGGGTCGTCCATGAGCTGATGATTGCTACAGCTGGATGTTGATCCCACGGGAATTCCTTACTATTCTGTTTTTATAAATTCTACTAAAGTTAAATAAACATATTACAGATTATGTCACTTCTATGCTCAAAACCTTCCTCTGTCTTTTCACCACACTCAGTTTAAAATCCACACTTCTTACTAAGGATCAGAGTCACAAGTAATCTGCCCACTGTCACTCTTTTTCTCCCTCATCTTCCACCATTCCCCTCCTACCTCACTTGCACAGGCCTTCCTGCCACTCCTCAAATATGCAAAGCTTGTTCTTTCTCCAGGGCCTTTTGTACCTGTTGTTCCCTATGCCTAGAATGTTCTTCCCCCAGACCCTGACAAGACTTCTCCTTCATCACCTGGTGACAATCAAACGTCTTACTTCAGAGAGCACCTCCTAACAACCTATCTAAAATAGCTCCCTTTCACTGTTCACCACATGCTCTACTTACATGTTTTTTCATGTTTCTTCTTCGTGCTAACATTATCTGTTTACTGTCTATCAATCCCACCAGAAGGTAGGCACTATGAGGGCCAAGCACCTTACCAATCATGTTTGCTTCCACATCCCCAGAGCCAGGTTGCAGTGACAGAATTATTCTGTATTTGTACTATCCAATATAGTAACCACTACCCACACGTAGCTAATGAGAACCTGAAATGTGGCTAGTATGAATGAGAAACTAAATTTTAATTTAAGTAGCTACATTTATTGATGCCAAATAATCTTTGAATAAATTCCTCAAAAAAAGCATCACTGCATCTGATTGTGTTTGCATGCAAATTCTAATACTCCTGGGAAAAAGCTAACAGCAATGAGACATATAAGAAAAATGTAGGGTGGCACCTGTGGCTCAAAGGAGTAAGGTGCCGGCCCCGTATGCCGGAGGTGGCAGGTTCAAACCCAGCCCAGGCCATAAACTGCAAAAAAAATAAAGAAAGAAAAAAAAGAAAAAGGTAGCAAGTAAGGCACACATTTGTATAATACTCATGGTGACATTGTGAACAGAAGACCCTATAACCATAGCAAATTAAAACGTTAATGTTAAATTGTATTTTCATTTTTAATTATATTATATCTACACACAGTATATCAGAAATAAGCAACCTCAGTAAGGATCTGTGTGCTCAACTACTGCAAGTGTGAATTAATGTACCTTGAGATTTCTTTTCAAAGCAAGGGTCAAAGTTTCAAATTATTAAAAAGGTTAAAAAAAACACACTTGAAGTTTCTTGACTGTGTTGCAAATACTAGCAAACTAATTGTATTTAGCAGCACTAACATTTGAAAGTTTAAGCAGTGGTCCTAAGATTCTACCCAACCCAGATGGCAATTTATAATAGAAAAACCTATCGATTTTCTAGAAGAAAAGAGTTACAATTCAGCCTGTGATGTGTGATCTGAGTTTAAGGTCAAGGAATGTATTTTGTTCCTCTTAAAGATTAGATTGTTATAGGTTGCCAAATATCTTAACCAGTAGTCAACAAAAAAGAAGGTAAAGGAAGAGAACAGTAGGAATGGCAAAAAAGATAGTTAATTAAAATATATTTTAATGTCGGGCAGCACCAGTAGCCCAGTGACTAGGGCACCGGCCACATGCACAGAGGCTGACGGGTTGGAACCCAGCCTGGGCCTGCTAAAAAAACAATGACAACTGCAACAACAACAACAAAAAAGCTGTGATGGGAGGCTACGGCAAGATAATCGCTTAAGCTCCAGAGTTTGAGGTTGCTGTGAGCTGTCACGCCATATCACTCTATAGAGGGCGACATAGTGACACTCTGTCTCAAAAAAAAAAAAAAAAAAAAAAAAAAATTGAATTTGGGCAGCGCCTGTGGCTCAGAGGAGTAGAGAGCTGGCCCCATGTGCCAGAGGTGGCAGGTTCAAACCTAGCCCCAGCCAAAAACTGCAAAAAAAAAAAAAAAAAAAATACTTGAATTCAATATACTTGAATGTCATTTTGTACAGCTAACAATTTACATTTTTTATATTTTTCCACTAAAATAATGTTTTCATCAAGTTATTATAGTTCAACATAAATCCACCAAGGTAAATTAAGAGAATTATACCAGTGGATGCTCTGAAATATTATTACTATCTGAATTAACTATCCTTAGTTTATTTCAGTTTTATACAACATCTCAAATTAGTATTCTGATCTTCAACAAATTTTAAACTTAGTATTCTACGTTAACAAGCTGTTAACAAATGTAGCTATGCTACAACAGCACAAAATAGTTCTAAAGCATACTATTTTAAATAATTATAAATTAAAGCAGTGTTCAGATACTTCGTGTTATAGACATGATAGCTGACCCAAAACCAGCACAATTAAAGAATCTGCAAAGTTTGTTATTTTAACCCTACTATTACGTCTATATACAAACACTACTATTAAACCAGTAACTAAAGGTTAATGATGCTCACAAGTAAACAAACACCAAAGAAGTTTATAAAAAATGATGGAAAGCCTCAAAGTCCATGTTGAATATCATTACTCTTATTTTCTACTTTAGTTTTTCAGATGACAAAAGATCTATTCCAGCTTGCAAATAATATATACTTTTATGAAGCTATATTACTACTATCACTAGCCTACACCACACAAATTAATTACTATATGGAAAGCAAGCGTTTCTCAAAATCATATCCTATACCTCTAACCATCACTTTTTCCCAGTGTATACAATGAATCATATGACACAAAGGATCACAAATATCTATCAATGAAATGCCATCCTATTTGAAATAGAACTTCAAAAACATCCTTACAGATGATGGGTAATGGGGTAACAGGAATACAAAGTTCTTAAAAGAAATATACATCTTAATAAATTCTATGTTTTCCAAGATTATCAAATACTATTTATCACTCATCTAACATTTGGAGCATACTGACTTATTCTAAACTTCAGTACGAAATAAAAAGAACAAAACAAAAGAAAGAAACAGCCCTGCTTTTTCAGTTTTATAAATACACATATAGTGTCAACTTCAAGGATTCACACCTGCCTCATCAAAAATCCTCATAGGAATTCTTCTGTAAACCAGATAGTTCAAGGTTTAAAGTCTTGCTCCTGCAGGTGCCTTTTTAAGTGTGCTCCCATTATTAATTTAGCACTAATGTAATCTCACAGGTTGTTCTCCCTTAGCTGCACAACGAAAGCATAGCATATTCGAAACACTACATTCACCATATACAGTCCAAAACTTAAAACACTTCAAGGCTGGTTATAAGGTTTTCAGTTTGGTCAATTTCTGCTAAACTTGGCAATGTGGTACAAACAAAATAAGCAACTTTTTTAATCCTATAAGAGAGCTTCGGAAACTAGAATGTTCCTACATAGTCAATTTGCCATAAACGCACTGTAACACAACTGTCAATTATATCTAATAAAAATAAATGGAATCAAGCATATTGAGTTATACATTTTACTCTAAAAAACATTAAATATATTCAGATAACTTCATAAAATTATTTCAATTTGTAGTTTTTTTCAAGTTTATAGTTATTAAACCCTGAGTTATTTTTTGGAAAACATATAACCCATTTGTAGTAATAAGCTGATTTCTAATCTTCCCTCTTAGGATAGAAAAAGTATCCTATGTACTCAGTGCTATTATGAAACCAATATATAATCAATCACCCACACTTTCATACAAATGATAGATAAAACACAACTATAGCCCAGAATGAAGTCGGGACGAGGAAAGGGAGGGGAGGGGAAGAGAGCGGGGAGGCCAGGTAGAGTGAGGGTAATTGGTGGGACCGCACCTATGGAGCACATTACAAGGGTATAAATGTCTTTATTTATTTATAGAGACAGTCTCACTTTATCGCCCTCAGTTGAGTGCTGTGACGTCACAGCTCATAGCAACCTCTAACTCCTGGGCTTAGGCAATTCTCTTGCCTCAGCGTCCCAAGGAGCTGGGACTACAGGTGCTTACCACAACGCCCGGCTATTTTTTTGTTGCAGTTTGGTGGGAGCTGAGTTTGAACCCGCCACCCTTGGTATATGGAACCAGCGCCCTACCAAGTGACCCACTGCGTCCGAGTATAAATGTCTTAACACAATAATTAAGTAAGGTGAAGGCTGCGTTAACCAGTTTGATATAAGCATTCCCAATTGTATATAAATCAGCACACTGTACCCATAAATGCATTAATGTGCACAGTTATGATGTAATTAAAAAGAAAATAAAGAACCTATTAGTTCTCTCACCAAGTTATGGGTTTCATCGTGCTGTTTAGAGAGTTTCCACAGAAGAGAAATAATATTAAGAATTTGCTGCATAACCTGTAGAGGTTCCCGTTCTACACCATTTCTGACAGAAGCAGCTAGCTGCGGAGGCACAGCTTCAATCCAGCACTCAATCAGCAACGGAATTATTATCTCAATAAATCCTTTGAGACTTTCAGTAGATGACAGGCCTTCATCCACATTGTTTATTCCCCCAACTGGGTACCTAATAAGGAAGGGAAAGAATGAAGAAAAAAATTTTTAATGATTAAAAAAAATTTACCTCTTAATTTAAATATTAAATATAAAATATCAGCAAAATGAAGCACCATGAACTGATAATTACATTGATCAAGTCTAGTAAGAAAAATGATATTCTAAGATGACAAAGCCAACAGAGATGATGTAGCTATTAAGTTTTACTTCTCATTAGGCTTTACTAGAAATTAATAAATTAACATACTTTCAAATGACTCCTCCCATTAGTAAAGCAAATCAAATCATGAACAACTATATGAAAACTATGAAAGACAACTGTATGTCTTCCCACCATTAGCCATCAACGGTCAGCAGTTATAATTCAATATAGGAAAACTGAGTGTGGACATAACTGAAATCCTTCTTACCGTAGCCTGAACTGTGAA
Source organism: Loris lydekkerianus (assembly GCA_963574355.1). Taxonomy (NCBI): domain Eukaryota; kingdom Metazoa; phylum Chordata; class Mammalia; order Primates; family Lorisidae; genus Loris; species Loris lydekkerianus. The sequence goes on from CAUYPK010144903.1 coordinate 43,683, forward strand.
CTGACATTTGGCTGTGAACCCCCATTTTCATAAACCTGGATGTGTTGCTGGTCGTTGGCATGTTCCTTCCAGTTGATAAAAATGGAGTTGCTAGTGGCATGGGGATTTTCTTTTTGTTCCTGAAGTCCTTCACTTTCTCTCAACCTACTGGATCCATCTGCCAAGGCCTGAAGGAATTTACTGAGTCTCACTAAGACTTTCAGCCTCCACTGCTGAGAAGTGAGTCTCCGATTAGGATTTACAGAAAGTATCCAGGACTGGGATCTGTCTCTATTTATAAGTCCTTTGGACAGCTGCTGATGAGAAATAAGTTCTACAAAATTCTTAAGCAATATACTGCTACGGCCAGTAATTAGAGCTGGGTACTGTTCCAGCAGAATGTCCAAAACTTTTAAAGAGTCCTCCTGAATTCCTTCAGTAATGTGAGTCATGGCACTAGAGAGATGGGCACTTACCAAAGGAAAAAATGGAGAAATTTGTTCAGCTCGTATTTTGGGGGCCAGGAATTGAAGAAGTTGAACTGCTGCTAATCGTACATTAGCATCTTTATCTGTAAACACAGCAGTCACTTCACTTAATATGTTTGAAAGGTGTGCATCAATTATAAATGGGTATTGAGACAAAAGGTCTTTAAGTCCAAGAAGAGCACTTTGTTTAACCCCAGCATTGTAGTGATGCATTTGTGACAGCAAATCCTGTAAATAAAAATACAGATTTTAGGTGTACACGTACATATGGGTTATTTTCACCTAAATATATTAACTAAAACTATACTAATGAACTGACACTCCTTAGGGAAAAGTGCTTCAATAAGTACTTTTAAAATATTATTTAGCTTTACTAAAGATCAAAACTTTTTTTTTATTATTGTTGGGGATTCATTAAGGGTACATGATACCAGGTTACACTAATTGCATTTGTTAGGTAAAGTCCCTCTTATAATTGTGTCTTGCCCCCTAAAGGTATGTCATACACCGAGACCCCACCCCCTTTCCTTCCCTCTCTCTGCTCTTCCCTTCTCCCACCCCCCTCCTTCCTTCCCTCTCTCTGCTCTTCCTTTCCCCTGTTCCCCTCTTCTCTTTCTCTCTCTGCTCTCCCCTTCCCCCACCCCCAACTGTATACTAGGTCATTAATTGTCCTCATATGAAAATTGAGTACATAGGATTCATACTTCTCCATTCTTGTGATGCTTTACTAAGAATAATGTGTTCCACTTCCATCCAGGTTAATACAAAGGATGTAAAATCTCTATCTTTTTAATGGCTGAATAGTATTCCATGGTATATATATACCAGAGTTTATCAATCCATTCCTGGGTTGGTGGGCATTTAGGTCATTTCCACATTTTGGCAATTGTAAATTGAGCTGTGAGAAACAGTCTAGTGCAAATGTCCTTACGATAAAAGAATTTTTTTCCTTCTGTGTAGATGCCCAGTAATGGGACTGCTGGATCAAATGGGAAATCTAGCTTGATTCTTTGAGGGTTCTCCATACTTCCTTCCAAAAAAGTTGTATTCAAAACATTTTTTAAAATATTTTTAGCTTAATAAAAATATTACATAATTTTACTTAGGACTTTCTTTTTTACGTTAGCCTACACACAGGCTTGGGCACTTGATTTAACAATGATCACCACCATTTATTGAAGATGGATATGCATCAATCAGGATAGGTGCATTTATACTCTCTCAACAGGCCCTTTCTGCCAGTTTTAAATGGTCTTTCACAGAGTATTTGTTTTATTCAAAGTATACAACTTGACAATTTTATTTGCACAATAATTTACATAACCTCTGAAAATACTTAACTTTGAATATCTTTTTAGTACTAAACTTCAGAGTTTACGAAAACCAGAAAAATGTATAACTAAGACCTATACACAATGTTCATAACAGCATTATTCATAAGGCCAAAAAAGTGGAAACAAACCAAATGTCCACCACTCAACTGCTGAGTAATCAACAAAATGTGACACAGCAATGTAAGAGAATACTATATATAACACAAAGGAAATGAAGTACTATTCTGATACATACCACAACATGTATGAACCTCCAAAACATGTTAAGTGAAAGACCAGTAACAAAAAAACCACATAAATGATTCCATTTACATGAAATGCCCAGAATAAGTAAGTCTATAGAGATAGAAAATATATTAGTGGTTGCCTAGGGCAGGGGAGTGACTTCCAAAAGGTAAATGGCTTCTTTCTGGAGTGATAAAAGTGTTCTAAAATTAGATTATGGTTATATGAGGATAACTGCAAACATAGTAAAACCCACTGAATTTTATACTTAAATGGGTGAATTTTATTATCTGTAAATAATCTCTCTATAAAGCTATCAAATTCTTAAGCAACACTATTACAAAAACTTCAACTGACTTCAGGCATTTACTATGAACCTATAATAAGCTATGTGCTATATTGGTTCAAAAATAAATGACATAATCTTATCCTAATCAGCCACCAAAAACTGCTAGAAAATTGTTCATCAAAACTTGAATGTCAAACACGGCTCGGTACTATGGCTCATGCCTATAATCCTAGGACTGTGGGAGGCGGAAGAGGGTGGAAAACTCGAGCTCAAGAGTTGGAGACCAGCCAGAGCAAGGAGACCCCTGTCTCTTAAACAAAAAAAGAAAAAAATTGTTGGGCATTGTAGCAGACACCTGTAAGGCCTCACTACTTGTAAGCCTGAGGCAAGAAAATCACCGAGCCGAAGAGTTTGAGGTTGCTGTGAACTAGGAAGCCACAGCACTCTACCAAGAGCAACAAAGTAAGATTCTGTCCCCCCCCCTCAAAAAAAAAAAACCTAAATGTCAAACATATCAAAAAGTTAAACATAAGAATAATTTTATCTAGGCATAGATATTAAGTCATCAAGTCCACTAGGGTGAAATCACTTTATCTTTAATTTAGCAAACCTTTCTGGAGACAGTGGGAAAGATTCAGTTATACAATCACATTTGGGTTAACAGATAAACTCCAAACATCAATAAACTCTATCACCCTAAGTCTATGCAAACTAATTTCTATTTATGTTGAGTCAAAAACGTAACATTCTACATGACTTCAATGAAAATCCTACTTTATCAAAATAAGATTTATGGTTTACCTTTATGTTAAGTTTTCTATTGTTTGTTGGAAGTGTTCCATCCTCTTTGAGTTGCTCAGGGACATGTATAGTCTTCGTTTTAAAGTTTGTTGTAGTAGCATTTTCTAACCTAGGCTTCTTTTTACCAACTTTTAGTTTTATCTTTTGAAAATCATCTTGGCGTTTTCTTTTTTTGGTCATTCTTGAGTACTACGATGAAAATAATTAATTTAAAAACAATGGATAAAAACAAGAATAAATGATAAAATAATAATGGTATTTTCTAACACTTACATTATTCCAAAATTTACTTTAAACAGAATCCAGAATCAACACCAACAGTGATTATACCAAAAGATCAAAAATTAAATGAAAAACACTATTTAAAAAGTACAGAAAAACCAGTTTGGTCTAGAAATATTATAAATAGGAGTCACTGACAATAAGGTAACAAACTTGCCACTGGTTTTGCAAGGTTTCTTTGAGCAAACTTGTCAACCAATGTGCTAAATAGAAACCTTTTGAAATGTCTGTATTTTTCTTTGTGGGCAGAGGAGCAGCACAGACTTGCCAGAGCTATACCTTGTATCTAATGGTAAGCTTCTGGTCCTGATAAGCTCCTGTGGAATCACTAGCAGAACAAAGCTTAATTCAAAAACCATTATTATTTAATGCAGCCTATAACAAAAAGTTTCATGAACCTAAGCTGAATGCTTGAAAAATAGGTTAAGATTCAGATACGCAGCAAGGACAATAATGGGTCTTTCATGAGCAAGAAAAACAAGGTAAAGATCTGGAGTAGATAAGCCTGGTATAGGCAAAAATTGAAGCTACCACTGCTTTGAACACCAGGAAAAGTTCAGATTAGATATAAATAGCAAACAGTATTCCCACCCCCAAAAAGAAAGGCAAAAGGAGGTATAATAACAGAGGAATAAGGAAAAAAGACCAGCTAGGCCACTACTATAACAACTCAGGCGAAGCTCCTCCCCCTCTATACCACATTCTTTCAACTTATACCCAAGCCTACTGAAAAAACTTTTGATCGGCGTCTCTTACAAGTCCACTACTTTAAAGAAGTCCTTTATTTCTACCTAGACTATTCAATACACTCCTCAGTGGGATTCTTGCTTTGCCTCTACAGTGTACTCCCTAGTTCATTGGCCTGTCACTAGAGAACTCTTTCTAAACACAGATCTGACCAAGACTCAGGTACTCAGACATGGTACAAATTCCTTAGCATGGCATATTTAGGTCCTTCATGATACGGCCCCATTCATCCTCCCCAGCTTTATCTTCCCACAAGCTAATCTCTGCTTTAGAAAATAGCCTCCTTTACCTGGAACCAGTGGAACTCTTCTTCTACATGCCACCAAAATAATTCTGCCTTCTACTTACACACACTTGAGTAGGTTAAGTACCTTGGAATAAATAAAACTCTTCCTGATCTCCTGGTGTATCATAATTATCCTGGACCAAACTATAGAAAAGTCAAAAAGCTATGAATGGGAGTATAAAACATTTGAGTAAAATGGAAGTTTGTATTATTGCAAGATTAATAAAAGGGATGGCACAAGACTAAGTAGCTCAAGTTCCAGCCTCAAGTACAAAAGATCCAGAACCAATCAGCTACACTACATCCAAATTTACATGACTGCATGATTTTACATTACATCCCCAGGAGGCAGGAGTTGGTTAAGAGCTAGTTCTAGAGTCGGACTGATTAAGTTCTCATACAGACTCTGTGGCACTTTGGAGCAGTACACTATAGTACCTCAGTTTCTATTGACAAAATAGGGATAACAATATCATACATTTGTCACAAGTAAACGAGTTCATAATTATAAAACACTCAGAACTATGTCTGATAGACTGTTGAATACAAATACATATATATTTATAAGCACAAACATGTACACGTTCCTGAAGTCTCAGATCAGTACATACAAAGCACAAAATTATTATGCACATTAGCATTCTATACTCAGAAAAGCCATTCAAACTGAGTGGTACTAAACCCATGTCAATGAGGTTCAAAAAAATTTGTAAGTCTCTTCATTAAGAAGTTGAACAGGCCAGCGCCTGTGGCTCAGTGAGTAGGGCGCCAGCCCCATATACCGAGGGTGGTGGGTTCGAACCCACCCCAGCCAAAGTGCAACGACAACAAAAAAAGTTGAACAGGGATTCATTCGCAAAAATGAACCAACCAGTTTTGTTATACAACACACTGTAACTTACATGAGGACTTAAGACTGGGTAGCAAAATGCCTTTCATTTGTCCCAATTCCAAATTTCAGCCCAGCCCACCAACACCTCTACTTACTCTAGCCTTTTTAAACAAACAACAACAAAAAAGTAAGGAATTAAAGCCTGAAAAGACGACACCAATCCTCAGCAGGACTCTTTTAATACAAAAATGGGTTTCACAGGCCAGGTGTGGTGGCTTGCACCTGTAATCCTAGCACTCTGGGAGGCTGAGGTTGAGGGATTGCTCGAGCTCAAGGGATCTAGACTAGTCTGAGCAAGAGTCAGACCCCATCTCTACTAAAAATAGAAAAACTGAGGCAAAAAGATCGCCTGAACCCAAGAGTTTGAGGTTGCTGTGAGCTATAATGCAGGGCACTCTACCCAGGAAACACAGCAAGACTGTCTCCAAAAAAAAATTTTTTTAAGAATAGGATTCACTAATTAAGCTGCACACTGTGTGTGTCTTTTCTACAATTACCAGCTAGTACCAGACAGAAAAGTAGATGGTACAAAACTTTCAGAAAAAGTCTCTTTTCCCCCTCAATACTCTGGGCTCTACTTAGCCATTAACTTTATGTGATGGAGAGCCAACATACTGTCTACTGTCAACTTTATGACACATTGTCTATCACTTTGTTAATGTTTTCTATTAAGAAAATTAAGAGGATTGAATGCCCTTTCTTGACTGTTAAAACTGATAAGTTTTTTTTAAGGGACACCGCGTATTTCCATGCTAGAAATTGTTCAGTTGTGCAAATCAAACACATCCATTTTGCTACCTTCACAGAAGCCGGTTTTGAGTATAAGGTAAGAACTCCAGACTCCGGAGCTGAACTCACATCACGGGTCCTCTTAAACGTTACAAAGCTCCAAAATTTTAAAAGTTAATTTCACAAGACTCCTAACTGCAAGTCTTAACTAATTTCATCAACAAGCATATCCGAGCGTATTAGGTTTTCAACTGAACTGAATGCCAACTCGTTTCCCTGCCACCTTATATTATATACCTTTCTTCATTTCCACCTTCTCTTCCCAAAAACAGAGAAAGCACACTGCACTCGGCCTCTGATAATTTCCTCTCCAACCCCTTTTTCTCTTGCGTTCCTCCAAACTCTGCTGAGGGGCCAATCACAGGGGCCAGACTTCCCAGAAATCAAGTGCCCCAAGCTAGGGCGACTCCACACTGTCCGGTCCAGCTCGCCGAAATCTCCCCGCCGGAGCTGCGAGAGGACAGATAAGGAATCGACTGCGCATCCACCCCCGGTTTTCAGTCCTACATCCCAGAAGTGAAGACACCGTGGGTTTTGGCAAACTATCGCTCCTGCGACTCCTTCGGATGCCCGTCAGGATCCCAATCGGGGAAGTGGGGCCCGATCCACGCACACTGGCCTAAAACTCTCGGACCCGAAACCGCGCGAACCTGTCGGGTCACTTGAGTAGGTTCAAACGCCCAAGGGGGCCCCGCCTCCGCACCGCGCAGCTTCTGCACCCATGCCTGACTCCGAAGGAACGCCGCCGCGGGACGCAGCGGGCGCATACCGGCCATCGGCGACCCTGCCCGCCTGGGCCGCGAGCTGGGGGCGATACCCTCACGCGCCGTCCCGCGCCGTCCCGCGCCCGGGGAGGCCTCGGCCGGATGCGCGGCTGCCGCTCACCTGAGAGGCCGGCCGAGGCCGGGGCGCGGTGGCAGAGAAGAGAAGTGAGGGAGCCGAAGCCCACCGGCCGACAGCGTGCGCCGCAGACCTCAGCCTCTAGCTCCCGGAGCGTGTTTTCAAATCGCCTCGTCCTCACGCGGCCGCGTTTCCTTCCGCCGCCCGGAAATCAGGGCCCCTCCTTCGCCGCACCGCGCTCACGTGACCGCGGCTCGCAGTCGCGCGCAGCCGGGGAGGCGGGCGCGGGAGCAGTAGGCTCCGCCCCCAGAGGAGGGGGCTCACGGAAGGGGAAGGAGGAGAACGCAGGAGCCCAGGACAAAGTGTGGCCCTTGGGTTCCACCCAGAACTTCCCAGGCCTGCAACTCTGCGGTGTCCGCCTGGTCACAGCTACTTGAGAGCATGCCTTTTCTCCAGTCCCTAGACCATGGTTCTGCAGTCCCGAGCCACGCTCAGAGTCTGACGTGAACTGAATTGGGAAAGGGAAAAGTTTGGAAGTGTGGCGGATGGAATTCCTGGGGACAGTAACCTGGGCTGTCAGGGTGCAAATAAGAATTGCTTAGAGCGGGCGGCGCGTGTTGCTCTGTGGGTAGGGCGCCGGCCCCATATACCAAGAGTGACAGGTTCAAACCCGGCGCCGGCCAAGCTGCAACAAAAAAATAGCCGGGCATTGTGGCGGGTGCCTGTAATCCCGGCTACTCGGGAGGCTGAGGCAAGAGAATCGGCTAAACCCAAGAGCTGGAGGTTGCTGTGAGCTGAGATGCCGCGGCACTCTACCGAGGACGATAAAGTGAAACTGTCTCTACAAAAAAAAAAAAGAATTACTTAGAGCAAAATATGCCTAGTGGTTGGCGCCTGGGATGTTCGCTAATATTTTTCAGCACTAACATTCTTGCCACTGAAGGTAAGCAAGGATATGAAATTTAATTTCTGAAATTAGGGAAGAAATTAAAATTCCCAAGAAAGCAAGGAGAATGGGCTTTTGAAAGGTAGCCTTGACACAAACTGTCATGGAGGACACGGAAGAAAGAGCTCCAGGTATAGGTTTAGACCCTGATTCCGATTTGTCTCTACAGCTTACCAGATAGAAGACTTAATACAGCGGGCAAATATAGTGAGCCTTTTTATACTGGGTAGGGATTCGAAGCAATGATGTCTGAATCCAGGGGGTTGCAAGCAGTGGACCTAAGACTATGGCTACTCCATGATCAGAGATAAAGAGGCAGGGCAGAAACTTAACCACTCCCTTTTCTGGAGACACAGCCATACCAACAGTCTTCCTAGAATCCACCATAACCATAAACATTTGGGAATCATTGGCCTTATAATGCTATGAGACCAACGTCGGCCGGACTATCCCAGGAAGTCCCACTTGTACCTAACGGCTTACTCAACATTGCCTTTGGGTGTCCAGTACATAGCTTATGATCAACTTGTCCAAAACCAAATTCCTGGTTTTGTCTCCTGAATCTCCTCTCCCTATAACTTCTTCATCTCAAATAGCAACTCCATTCTTCCAGGTCGTCAAGCCAAAGCCTTTGAGGTTTTGCTTTGGTTTCATTCTTTGACATCTGACATCTAATCCATCTGGATATTCTTCTGTTAACTCTACCTAATTTTCACCACTTAACACACCTCCCTTGTACCATCCTGGTTCAAGCTATCTCCTGATCACTGGAAAAAGCCTCCAAACAGGTCTTCCTGCTTCTACCATTGTCCCTCTTCCCACTACAGTCTAGTATCAGCAAACCAATTTTATGATTGTTTTTAAACTTGTGTCAGATTAGATCAGATCACTCTTGTGTTCAAAACCTTTCAGTATCTTCCTGCTCGAAACCTTTCAGTGTCTCCCTATTTCATTCAGAGTAAAACCCATAATCCTTAATGATATCCTCAAGGTCTGCCATGTTCTGACATAATCCCTTAACCTCTGAGAACTCCTTCTACTCTTCCCCCTTTCACTCTGCTCCATCCTCACTTGCTTCTTTGCCTTCTTCAAATAGCAGTGACACACTCTTCTCTTTGACCTTTGCTTTAATTTTTCTGTCTGCTTGGAACACTCTTCCCCTATAAATCCAGGTGGCTTACACCCCCATTCCCTTGAGTCTGTTCACATATCTTCTCAGGGAGGCCTACTTTGACCACCTCTTGTGAAATCACAACCCACCTTCCTGATTGCAATACCCCATTCCTGTTATAATTTTTTTCTTTTTTCCCATTCTAATTTTTATTACTTTTTTAGACTTTAGACTTTATCACTCTCTAATATACTTATTTGCCATATTTATTATGTGATTGTGTCCTCTATCCATGACTAATATGTGAGCTCCACATGGGTCCTTCTCTGTTTTTATCCTTGGCACATTCCAAGTGCCTAGTGCAGTGCCTGGCAAATAGTAGGCCCTCAATAGCTATTTTTCTGGGAAGTATCTGCTATATAGTGGTGCTTAGCAAACAGGAGCTCTCTTCTTTCCCTACTTTGCTATAGGATAGGCTTTATAGACTCAGCCAAGTAAGTGGGCCTGGTGGTTATGCAACTGACATAAACGCTCATGGCCTGGCTAAAGGAAGCAACAGGCGTTTAGCAACAGCCAACTGCCAATATGAGGTAATGCAGATTTTTTCATTTTTTTGGCAAAACTAGAAATCCAGTGTCTTATTTCATCTTCTGCTGCTATGACAAAATACCACATACTGGGTAGTTTATAATGAACAAAAGTTTATTTGGTTCACAGTTCTGAAGACTGGGAAGTCCAAGAGCATAGCACTAGCATCTGGCAAGGGTCATCCCATCACAGAAATGATGAAGACAGAAGTGAACATACGAGACAGAGAGAAGAAACCAGGCCAAATTCATCATTTTATCAGGAACTGACTCCCAAGATAACTAACCCATTCATTAAAAAACAATAAAAACAAATCCATTCATGAGGGCAGAGCCCTCATGACCCAGTTACCTCTTAAAGGTCCCAATTCTCAATGCTGTCATAATGGCAATTATATTTCAATATGAGTTTTGCAGAGGACATTCAAACCATAGCATTTAGAAAAGTTAATAAGAAATCTCATTATAAATATTAGTGAGTGGCTCAGCGCCTATGGCTCAAGCGGTTAAGGCACCAGCCACATACACCTGAGCTGGCGGGTTCAAATCCAGCCCGGGCCCATCAAACAACAATGACAGCTGCAACCAAAAAATAGCCAGGCGTTGTTGTGTCAGGCACCTGTAATCCCAGCTATTATACTTGGGAGGTGGAGGCAGGAGAATTGCTTAAGCCCAGGAGTTGGAGGTTGCTGTGAGCTGTGATGCGACAGCACTCTACCCAGGGGGACAGCTTGAGGCTGTGTCTCAAAAATAAATAAATAATATTAGTGAGCAAGTACATTTCTCCCCATTTTTATTTTTTATTTGAGACAGAGTCTCAAGCTGTCACCCTGAGTAGAGTGCTATGGCATCATAGCTCATAGCAGCCTCCAACTCAGGCTCAAGCAATCCTCTTACCTCAGATTTTCTATTTTTAGTAGAGACAGGGTCTCACTTTTGCTCAGGCTGGTCTCCAACTCATGAACTCAAGCAATCCACCTGCTTCGGCCTCCCAGAAGCTAGGATTACAGATATGATCCACTGCACCTGGCCCTCCCCCATTTTGAAAACAGTGTTTGGGCAAAACAAAATACTTATAAACAGGCTACCAATGTACCATCTCTGGTTTGACATGAAAAGTGTGTACAGGGCTGGGCACCAGGGCTCATGCCTGCAATCCCAGCACTCTGGGAGGCCAAGACAGGTGGATTGCTTGAACTCAGGAGTTTAAGAGCAGCCTGAGCAAGACCAAGACCCCCTCTTTAAAAAATAGCTGGGCTTTGTGGTAGGTGCCTGTACTTAGCTACTTGGGAGGCTGAGTCAAAGGATCACTTGAGCCCAAGAGTTTAAGGTTGCTATGAGCTATGACATCGTAGCACTTTACCAGGGGAAAGTGAGACTCTGTCTAAAAAAAAAAAAAAGACAAGAAAAGTGTGTACCTAAAAACAGGTTTTTTCCAACTCTAGGTGTGAACGCAACAATAACAAGTATTATCTGTTTGGTGAGCCAAAAGAGACCTTTGATAAATAACAAGCATGTAACTAACCAAGGTCCTTGACCCATGCCAGGAAAACACCATTTACAGTGAACATATATCCTGGAATGTATAGGACACTCTACTTACAAAATTCTGTGCAATTGACCACATGGCCTGCTGTATTAGTTTCCTAGAGCTACTATAACAAAAAATATCACAAACTGGGTGGCTTAAATAACAGAAAAGTATTGAGTTTCAGGTCTGGAGACCACAAAAGTTCTGCACGAAGGTACCAGCAGGGTTTGTTCCTTCAGAGAGGTCTTAAGGAGAACAAGTTCCATGTCTCCTTCCTAGCTTCTAGTAGTCTTAGACATTCTTACAGATGGTGTTCTCTTTGACTTAATGTCATCTTCTCTCTGTGTTTGTCTATGTCCAAATTTTCTCTTTTTATAGGAACATCAGGCATCCTGGGTTAAGGATGCCCTAATGACTTCATTTTAAGTTGATCATTTCTGTAAAGACCTTAATTCCAGGTTACATTCTGAGATACTAAGGATTAGAACTTTAATGTTTGTTTGTTTGTTTGTTTGTTTGTTTGAGACAGAGTCTCACTCTGTTGCCCAGAGTAGAGTATTGTGGCATCAAAGCTCACAGCAACCTCAAACTTCTGGCTCAACAATTCTCTTGCCTCAGCCTCTCACGTAGCTGGGACTGCAGCCACCCACCACAATGCCCAGCTACTTTTTAGAGACAGGGTCTCCCTATTGCTCAGACTGGTCTTGAACTCCTGAGTTCAAACAATCCTCCCGCCTCAGCCTCCCACAATGCTAGGATTACAGACATGAACCACTGTGCCCAGCCCTCAACATATCTTTTCTGAGGGACACAATTCAACCCATTCAGCCACCAAGATCTATGTCCAGAAGTAAGTGTCATCTGGACAACTTCTTTTTGTTTATACTCACAAGCATCACAATATTTTGGGTTAAGTAACTTACTCCTACAAAATTTTCCTAACCTTTGTAGCTTTTTAAAAAATGTTTTTATACTGGGCTTCTACTTAACATCTACTTTGGGAATAAGATAACACTGGTTAAAAAAAAAAAAAAAAAAACTGGGGCTGTGCCTGTGGCTCAAAGGAGTAGGGCGCCAGCCCCATATGCTAGAGGTGGTGGGTTCAAACTCAGCCCTGGCCAAAAACTGCAAAAAAAAAAAAAAAAAAAAAAAACACTGAAATCATGTTATCTAATCAAATTGATTTTATAGCAAGGTGCAGTGGTTCACACCTACAATCCCAGCAACTCATGAGGCTGAAGCAGGGGGATCACTTGAGGCCAAGAGTTCCAGATCAGACAGGGCAACATAACCAGATTCCCATCTCTAAAAAAGGATTTTAAAAATGACACAAGCATGGTTGTATGTGCTTACAGCACCAGCTATTCAAGTGACTAAAGTAGGAGGATCACTTGAGCCCAGGAGTTCAAGGCTGCAGTGAGCTACATGCCAGATTGGGTGACACAATCATATCCTGTATGTGAAAAAAAAATTTTTTTTCATAATTTAAAGTTAATAATAAGGCCAGGGCGGTGGCTCACACTTGTAATCCTAGCACTCTAAGAGGCCAAAGTGGGTGGATTGCTTGAGCTCACAAGTTCAAGACCAGCCTCAGCAAGAGTGAGACCCTCTTTCTAAAAAAATAGCCAGGCATTGTGGTAGGTGCCTGTAGTCTCAGCTACTGGGGAGGCTGAGGCAACAAGATCACTTGAGTCCAAGAGTTTGATGTTGCTGTGAGCTATGACGCCATGGCACTCTACCCAGCGCAACAGAGTGACACTGTCTCAAAAAAATAATTTTTTGAAATGGGCTTATTCTGTCACCCTGGGTAGAGGGCTGTGATATCATACCTCACAGCAACCTCAGACTCCTGAGTCCAAGCGATCTACCTGCCTCATCCTCCTGAGTACTTGACTATAGGCTCCCACCACAATGCCAGACTAATTTTTCTATTTTTAATAGAGATGGCTCTTGCTCAGGCTGACCTCAGACTCCCTGTATTCACCCAACTTGGCCTCCCAGAGTGCTGGGATTACAGATTTGAGCCACCCCACTGGGCCCCAATTTCACTTTCTGAAAAGCAGCTAGACCAGTTATATAAAGAAGCACATCGTTTTAAAATTTTTTTTAGTAAAAAAGGATTATAGAGGTTAAATTGCCACTTTGCAGATCTTACACTTATTCATAAAGGGCACTGTTAGAATTTAGGTTGGCATCCTTGAACTCACAGTGAAAGTCAGAAGCTGCAATTACCAGATTGATACTTGCATCCCAAAGGTTGATATTCAAAATATTTCACTCCTGGGACAGCCCAGCAACAATCAGCACAGCTGCCAGCTTTAAGCCACGTAAATAGCTGGGCCAGTACCTTCCACTTAAATCAGTCCTGAGGAACACTAAGGCACAGGGGACATACATATCTAGTGAACTGTAAAAAGTTAGATTCTGAATCCAGATCTCAAAACCCCTAAATTTTCAGGAAAAGAAATATGACAAGCTTCCTCATTACAGTCAAGTAAAAATTTTAAAATTACAGGACAGCGCCTGTGGTGCAGTGAGTAGGGCACCAGCCCCATATGCCAGGGTGGCAGGTTTAAACCCAGCCCCGGCCAAACTGCAACCCAAAAAATAGCCGGGCGTTGTGGTGGGTGCCTGTAGTCCCAGCTACTCGGAGGCCACAAGAGAATCCCGTAAGCCCCAAAGCTGGAGGTTGCTGTGAGCCGTGTGACGTCATGGCACTCTACCCGAGGGCGGTACAGTGAGACTCTGTCTCTACAAAAAAAAAACAAAAAAAATTTAAAATTACAAAATGACATTGCAAAGCCTGGAGCCCACCTCCAGTATATGGGGCTGGCGCCCTACTCCTTGAGCCACAGGTGCCACCCAATTGGAGCATTATTTTTTTTAAATACTATTCCTTAGAGCAGTATCTTGCAATTAGCAGATTATGTTTACAGTCCAAATTTTACATTCTTAACACATTACTTCAAAAATTTTAGAGTAACTTCCACACACACACACTCTCTCTCTGTCTCTCTTTTTTTCTCTCTCTCTCCATAAGTACCATTAATCTCTGAAAACAATAAATGAATAAACATGAGGCCCGCCAAGCAGTTCAGTAGTTTCCATGGTTTTGAAATTCCACAGACTCATTTTTTATCATCTCATCATGTAACCCTTGCTTTTTCTCATTTCTCTCATTATTCTATACAATAAAATAATGAGCCTTGAATTTTCTTGCTGTATAAAGTATGGAAGACAAACACATAAATACACGAGAATGGTAAATATTTAGGGAAACAGGAACTCTCCTTGGTGGAGGAAGTAAACTGGAGCTTTTCATGAAGAAACTTTTCAACATTCAGTGAGAAGCTACAAAATTATCCCTAATGCTTCCACTGATAGGATTCTAGAGGAATAACCAGATATGTAAAGCTTTATATATTAGAAATGTACAAGAATCCCATCAATGTTTACAGAATGAAAAATCAGAAATAGTATAAACTTCCAGCAGTTAGGGAAAGAGTAATATAAATTATGTATGATACATCTTTTTTTTTGTTTGTTTTTGAGACAGAGTCTCACTTTGTCATGCTTGGTAGAGTGCCATGGTGTCATAGCTCACAGCAACATCAAACTCTTGGGCTCAAGCAATTCTCTCGATTCTCTCCCCTCAGCTTCCATAGTAGCAGGGACAAAATGTGCCTGCCCAGCTATTTTTTTTTTTTTCTAATTTATTTATTTATTTTCTTTTTTTTTTTGAGACAGAGTCTTACTTATTAACCCTCGGTAGAGTACTATGGTGTCACAGCTCACAGCAACCTCCCAGACCTTGGGCTCAGGCGATTCTCCTGCCTCAGCCCCCCAAATAGCTGGGACTACAGGCGCCCGCCACAACACCCAGCCATTTTTTGGTTGCAGTTTGGCTGGGGCTGGACCCAAACCCACCACCCTTAATACATGGGGCTGGCACCCTACCCACTGAGCCACAGGTGCCGCCTGCTATTTTTTTTTTTTTTTTTTATCTTGTTTAGCAGAACCAGGCCGGGTTCAAACCTACCAGCTCCAGAGCATGTGGCCGGCACCCTAACCACTGAGCTGTGAGCACCCTAACCACTGAGATAGGGGCGTCCCCTATATGGTACTTCCTTAAGAAAGAATATACTACAAACTTTAAAAATATATATATTTTTAGCCCAGTCACAGTGGCTCATGCCTGTAATCACAGCACGCTGGGAGGCCAAGACAGGCTGATTGCCTGAGCGCAGGAGTTCAAGACTGGCCTGAGCAAAAGCAAGACCCCATCTCTGAAAAACAGCTAGGTGTTGGGGCGGGAGCCTATAGTCCCAGATATTCAGGAGGCAAGAGAATCACTTGAGCCAAAGAGTTTGAGTTTGCTGTGAGCTATGAGGCCACGGCACTCAACCCCAGGGCAAGTGAGTGAGACCCTATCTTAGAGGGGGGAAAAAAAAAAAGTATTTTTAAAGAATGTTAAAGGTTATAAAAAAAAAAATCTTCATTGGAAAAAGTTGGTAAAGAGAATTTTCTTTTGGTAAAAATATTCCATCTAATAAACGAAGAAGGAATGTTAGAACTAAAACATCACCATCTTGCAACCCTTAGTAAACCAAACGGATCTGGGCAACGATCATCATCAGCCACCTGAATCATAGCAAGTCAAGCAGACATTATGTACCTTTTTATTAAACTACACAATGTACTTTTAAAAAAGACTTGTCCCCCCCCAAATATGAAAACTGAATCTAATTAAGCATTGATCTAACTACCAGTGTATGGAAATTAAGGACCAGGGAGTATATTAAACTACACCGTGGCAAAGCAGTCAGCAAAATCTGGATGTGGGAAACTCAACAATAACCTGATTTCTTACAAAGAAAACATTATTTTGAAGGAATAAAAGGATATTGAGTGGGAAGCTATAGATTAAGAGAATTTCAGGTGATATATCAACTAATTGTAATGTATAGACTTTCCAAACATCCTGATTCAAATGAAGAAACTGTAAATATATATATATATACATATATAAAATAAAATATAATATAATAAAAAAATATATAATCTATAGAAATATAGATATTTCTATATATATAGAAAAAGTTATTCACCACACTTGTTAAAGATGATAAGGCAGAAAGGGACCACTGCAACCTGGTCTTGCAGTAGGGGAAGGAGATAGGGCTTCTTCCAA
>CAUYPK010144906.1:0-12808 GCA_963574355.1 Loris lydekkerianus
TAATTGAGGAATCAGTAGGTTAAATGCTTTTCAGTATTTATCGCTAAAGAAAAACTGTAAACTAGCAACAACAACTTTAAAACTTTAAATAAAGTGCAGAAAACCGTAGCTTAACAGGTAATCAAGCTAAATCACAATCACTAAATCAAATAAACTGTATGACCTGAGTATAAGCCGACTTCGGGTTTTCCGGCCCAAATTTTGTGCCAAAAAAACTCGGCTTATACTCGAGTATATACGGTATATCTCAATAAAGCTATTAAAAAGTTGGGTTGGCACCTGTAGCTCAAACGGCTAAGGCGCCAGCCACATACACCAGAGTTGGCAGATTCAAATCCAGCCCAGGCCTGCCCAACAATGACAACTACAACCAAAAATTAGCTGGGCATTGTAGCGGGTGCCTTTAGTCCCAGCTACTTGGGATGCTAAGGCAAGAGAATCACTTAAGCCCAGGCGTCGGAGGTTGCTGTGAGCTGTGATGCTACAGCACTCTAACCAAGGCAATAGCTTGAGGTTCTGTCTCAAAAAAAAAAAGCTATTAAAAAATAGGCATTTCCAAATGTTCTGTTCTTGTTCTATTCTTTTCATTCTATACTCCTTCTCCGAACATTATCATCCATATAAATCAGATCATGCTATGCTTCTGCTTAAATCATTCCAGTGTCTCCACAGCTCCCTAAGAATAAGAACAAAAGTTCTCACTATAGCCAGTAAGGCTTACATAGTCCCCTTTATCTCCACTCTCACTCTTGCTCACTTTAGTCCAACTATACTGATTGCTACTTACTGTAACCTTATTAAATGACACACACATTTAATTTACTAATCTGTCTCCTCCATGTCATTTCCATGTCAGGTATTTATCTGTTTTGTATCCTGCTGTAGGAGATCAGACAATTAAGTTTGTGAACTCATCCTAGAAAAAGTGCTATATACCTCATTGCAAAATATCACTTTGGTCACCAGATGGCCAACGGTACTTCAAAGGGGCCTATAGTGGTATTCAGCAATGAGGTATGTATCACATTTTCCAAGATGACTTCACAAACTTAATTGTCCAAACTTGTACAACCTAAAATAGAATATAAGTCATAATGGGCCAAAAAGTTATTGTCAAAAAAATGAATCCACTCCAATAAGTATCATCTAAATGCCAAGGAATTCTGATCCATACTGGTAGCACCATGAGTTTACAAGGGAGAGACATCTAAGTCTGCTTTGGGTTCAGAGAAGTCTTTTTTAGATGAAGAGTATTTTTATAATACACAAATTAAACACTATGACATGAAAATCATTTAAAAATGTTTTCACATCATGTTAGTATACAGACATATCTGACATTTTATCATCTATAGTTTTATTAATATTTAATCAAAAGGTGGGACTCTAGTTCTCACACTGTGCAGTCAACCGCTTTGCACTTACTTTGTTTCCTAAGTGAGTGATCTTCAGAATTCCATCTTGCCACACCTTTGACTTCTTCGTCTTTTGGTGAGTATATAGGACCTTATTTCCAAAAGTAAAGAAATGACTGCTATTTACATATATTCAATGTATTATGTATATGCTCCCTATATAGAAAAAATATTCAAAGTATCATTTATCAAAATAAAAAGGCAGGGAGGGAAGGAGAAACAGAGGAAACTAGGTAGTAAAAGGCAGAAGGGAGAAGGGAAAACTTTAAGGAAAAAACTAAAAAGTTAATTAAGCACAAAAAATAAACGAGCTTCCTACTCATCACAGGGAATAGGAAAAATTATTGGTATTCATAATCTGTACCATTCTCAGTGTAGTCTCCAAGACTTTTATACATATCTGTGAGGTATAAACTATTTTCTCAGCAGCTATCAGAGACCAGTTGTCTTCTATTAAGTCAAATGTAAAGAGATTTGCAAAAAAATGCAAACCATGCTATTCTTCTCGTTTTTTCCCTGCCCTTGTTGTTGTTTAGGAAAAATTAGCTATTTTCATTAAAAATGTCACATATTTATACTAACAAGTAATGAGTTTATTACTGTTATTTTTTGTTGTTGTTGAGACAAAGTCCCACCCTATTCCCTGAGCAGAGTGCAATGGCCTCATAGCTCACTGCAACCTCAGACTCAGGCTGTGAGCAACCTGCTGCCTCAACCTCCTAAAGCCGCTGGGATTACAGGCACTCGAGAGGCACCCAGCTGAGTTTTTCATTTTATTGAGTTGTGGTCTTACTCTTGCTCAGACAAATCTTGAACTCCTGTGCTCAAGTAATTCTCCCACCTCAGCCTCCCAAAGTGCTGGGATCATAGGAGTGAGCCACCACACCGGGCTATTATTTTTAAATGACCCCATAAATATTTCTAAAATTTTTGTTTTAACTTTTAATAGGAAAAACATCAATAGACATAAGCCCTATATACAAAAGTTCTTTGTGGTCCCAATAATTTTTTAGAGTGTAAAAGGGCCCTGATCCAAATTGTTTAAGAACCACTGAGCTAGACAAAAGAAGCCTGCCAGTCCTTCAAAATAAATTGTTCCCTGCTCTCAGGCTTCCAAGGAATGTGTTACAAAGGAAGGACTTCATATAAGAATAGTAGGTAAGAGGGAAGGTTAACTAATAAAATATGGTGCAATATTTGGGACATTTTTTTCTTTGAAAGAGGGACTCACTACTAACTCTCAGTAGAGTGCCGTGATGTCATATTTCACAACAACTTCAAACTCTTGGGCTTAAGCAACGCTCTTGCCTCAGCCTCCCAAGTAGCTGGGACTACAGGCGGCTGCCGCAACACCCAGCTATTTTTTAGAACCTGGCTCAGGCTGGTCTCCAATCTGTGAGTTCAGGCAATCCACCTGCATCGGCCTCCCAAGTGCTGGTGTTACAGGAGTAAGCCACCACACCAGGCCTACTTGGGACATTTTTATACTAAAAACATATTCATTGTTCAAATTTAACTGGGTGTCCTGCTTTTTGTTTTGTTTTTGCTAAGTCTGGCAATGTTAAGGATGAAAGGGAAGGAGGTAAAGAAGGAAGGAAATTCCTTCAAATTGAGAGAAAACTGATAAGACTTACATTAAATTCTTTACTTTCCATTGTTTCTTCTGAAGTTATAAACCGGTCACGTCCAGAAAATAATCAGTGGTTATTCAATTATTTATACCACCTAAAATTAAAAATGACAGAATATTCAACCAAATATCAAATATAATTTTTCCCAATAAACTCTTACCAGGGACAAGATTCAAGGAGTTCCAAGACTATCTAACTACCAAGGGAAACAGGTGTAATGAAACCATATGCCATTGAGAGCACAGTAGAAGTGGTACCTACTACACAGTGAAAAAAAGAATTTGCCATGTAAAGAGAAAACCAAGAAAAATACATAAACTATTTAGTAGTCTGCAAACATATTTCTAGATGCCATAGTAAGTAGCAGAAAATATGATTTTCCTCTCCACATGTCTAGTTCCTTATAGCCTGAATTCAGTTTTTTTAAAGTTTTCAGAATTGCGATGGTCGCCACAAGATGGCCCCCTCGTAGTTTTAATTTTTTCCTTCTGCATTTTAAAGACAATATACCATAATATCTTAGACCAAATACATAATGCAAGGAAAAGTTCATGTTTAAAATGAATCCATAAATACATACTTCTTAAATTTCTGTTTTAACTTTTAAAATAAAAAGCATCAAAACCATCAATACATGGCGCCCATAGCTTGGCAGTTAGGGCGCCAGCCACATATACCAAGGCAGGCAGGTTTGAACCTGGCCAGGGTCTGCTAAAAACAGCAATGACAACTACAACCAAAAAATAGGCGGGCCTGTAGCGGGAGCCTGTAGTCCCAGTTACTGCCATACACCAAGGCAGGCAGATTTGAACCCGGCCAGGGCCTGCTAAAAACAGCAATGATAACTACAACCAAAAAATAGGAGGGCATGTGGTGGGAGCCTGTAGTCCCAGCTACTGCCATACACCGAGGCAGACAGGTTTGAACCCGGCCAGGGCCTGCTAAAAACAGCAATGACAACTACAACCAAAAAATAGGCGCGCATGTGGCGGGCGCCTGTAGTTCCAGCTACTGCCTGACACCGAGGCAGGCAGGTTTGAACCCAGCCAGGGCCTACTAAAAACAGCAATGACAACTACAACCAAAAAATAGGCGCGCATGTGGCGGGCGCCTGTAGTTCCAGCTACTGCCTTACACCGAGGCAGGCAGGTTTGAACCCGGCCAGGGCCTGCTAAAAACAGCAATGACAACTACAACCAAAAATAGGCGAAAAGTGTGTACGGCCTGTAGTCCCAGCTCACAGCAACCTCAAGCCCAAGAGTTTGAGTTTGCTGTGAGCTGTGATGCTACAGCACTCTACCGAGGATGACATAGACTCTGTCATTAAAAAAAAAAAAAAAAAGTTTTTTTGTAAGAGTTCTAAGACTTCCATTAAGCGGGGAAAATCTTGCCATTAAACAAGAAAAATCACCTTAGCCAACACCATCACATTATTAAGTACAATGCAAGAATAAAAAATAAAGTGTTATCTGTCTATGCCTGTCAGACAATTCAGTTGTAGTGATCCACCCCTAACAGGTGAAAGATTAATCTACCAAGAAGTTTATAAAGTGTTGTGGAGACCTCAGATGTTCTGTGGTAATATATACATACATACATACGCACATATATACACACACATTATTGTAAAATATACATTTTATATTTATTTACACAAAGGAGATTACATATATGTATATATATGTGTATGTATGTGTGTGTCACATACAAACTCGATGTTCTCTGTAAAAATTACCATTCTTCTTGTTTATTACGTGATTTTGGGGGGTACTTTTATTTATTTTTTTATTTTATTGTTGAGACAACCTCAAGCTGTCACCCTGGGTAGAGTGCCATAGCGTCACAGCTCACAGCAACCTCCAACTCCGGGGCTCAAGTGCTTCTCCTGCCTCTGCCTCCCAAGTAGCTGGGAATACAGGCGCCTGCCACAACACTCGGCTATTTTTTGGTTGCAGTCATCGTGTTTGGCGGCCCGGGCTGGATTCGAACCCTCCAGCTCAGGTGTACGTGGGGGGCGCCTTAGCCGCTAGTGCCACAGGCGCCCAGCCGGTACTTTTATTTTTGAATAAGCAGGAGTCTTCAAACCTAAACCTGTATGAGTGGTTCTCCACCTTCCTAATGCCGGGACCCTTTAATACAGTTCCTCATCTTGTGATGACCCCCAACCATAAAATTATTTTCGTTGCTACTTCATAATTGTTAATTTTTGCTACTGTTATGAATCGTAATGTAAATACTGATATTAGGCGACCCCTGTGAAAATGTCGTTCGACCCTCCAAAGGGGTCGCGACCCACAGGTAGAATGTAAATGGTTCAGATCACAAAGTTTCAGAATAACGAACTCGACATCCTGTTAAGAAACTATCCAGTCCAAATTACCAAAGGAAACTCCTATTTCATGTGCCAAGATTCTAATAACCATGATATTTAGTCACCAAATGTCACTACAGCTTTGATCATTTGTCCAACAACAAACAACAAAACCCCTGTTGGTCCTCGTACATACACGGAATTGTAAAGCAGGGAGTAAGAAAGCGGTGAAGACAAGGTACCAATTATTACAAGCAGCCTGAGCCAAGTTATGACTGTACCATCCGATCCTGGTTCCAAACAGCAATCTTCCCAGTCCGCTTCTTACCGAGCAGACCCTTTCATCCTTTCCATTTACATCACTCAAGTCTCCCCGGCTATGCACCCTTCAGTTGCAGGAAACCCGGAGACACACCTCACTTCACCAATGCCGGGCACAAAATCCACTTTCGAATTTCTCCCGCGAAAGAGCGTGACGTCACTACCCGCGACATCACCACAAGAGGCCCCAATTCTTGACCCGCCCACCTTCGCCTCAGCCAGAACGGCCGTTATCAAGCCGCCAATCGAATTCTTCTTCAGCTTCGAGCCTCCTCTTCCGACGGCTATCTCTGATGCCCCGCCCGCCTGGAGCCCGCCCACGCCTCTGACGTAGCGGAGGGCGCACGACCTGCGGGCCGGTCTTTTAAGAAGGCGACTAGAGAACCGTGTCGCTCGTCCTATGACGCGAAAGGAACCACGACTATAAGGATCGGGAGACGCGAAGGGCTGGAAGACGCGGTACTTAACCCTGTATATTGGGAATTGAATCGAGTAAGTTATAAGCGACCTACAAGGTTGCTCAGGTTGGGTGAAGTCTAAATTCCTCTCAGTTGTTTGTCTTACAGTCAGTTCTACCACATAGGGTCCCTCTCATCCCCTCCCCTCCCACAAACCCATCAGTTAGCGCGCCTCATTCTCTGCGCACGCGCAAAGTCTGCCGGCGGCGCTTGCAGTTTCTAGCTTCCAGCGAGTGGGGGCGTGGAGTGCCCGGCGGTGGGAGGTTTGGGGCACGCCCGGCATTTGACCTCGTCGGTTTGGTGCGGCAGTACGGATGCGGAGACTTCTGTAGGTCGTGGGTGCAGTACCTTATTTCTCAGATTGGTGTTGACCTTTGGCTGCATGTGAGGCCAAGTATGTGAGGATTCCTAAAATTAAGTCATTTTCTTTTGTAGGACTCTAGTCCTTGTACTCAGAGAGTTGAAATTACAATTATGGAAGAGACTCAACAAGCTATAAGTGGCAAATACGTTGTCCTGTGAGAGCGTTAATAAAGGTGCTTAGGTAAAACAGGTGAGGAGGCAGTTAATTAAGAGAAGACGAGGAGGTGGAAGGCCTTTAAGACTTAAGCTGCCATTTAATCTGGGCCTTGAAACAAGTGTTCGGAAACCGTTGCATAATCGGCTGTGGCTAGAACAAGGGTTCTTCTTAGCCTTTATTATTATTATTATTGTTTTTTGTATTGGCACACGAGTTCTTTTGATGATAAAGTGATAAAAGTTATTGATGAGCCTTACAGGAAAATGTGCCTGTACCTATCAAAACATTTTGCTATAATTTTAACTGGAAAACTTGTGAAAGACTTTGAAATGGCAAAAAGAAAAAATTAGTTGGTGTTTTGTCTAGCTCACCCTTCAGGTTACCTGTGTCTTTCATTGTCAGGGAGCTGTTTTACAACTTAGTAAATTTTAGAAAGCAATAAAAATGGAAATTAGGTTTGTCCAGTTGAGATGCAATTAATTATTGCCCTGACCAGTATTTATTCGCTTTCATTTCAACGTCCCAAATTGCTTACTATATACCTATCAGCTTTTTTTTTTTTTGGAGACAAGGGCTCACTCTGTTGCCCCAGGCTAGAATGCCATGGCATCAGCCTGGCTCACAGTAACTTCAAACTCCTGCGCTCAGTCAGTCCTCCTGCCTAACTCACAGCAACCCTCAAACTCCTGGGCTCAAGCAATCCTCCTACCTCAGCCTGTGGTCTGGGACTACCGGTGCCTTCCATAACACTCCCGCTGATTTTTATACTTTTAGTACAGATATGGTCTTGCTCTTGCTCTGGCTGGTCTTGAGCTCTAAGCTCAAGGGACCTTCCCTCTTGGGGCTTCCAGAATGCTGAGATTACAGATGTGAGGCACTGCTCCAGCCCTCTATCAGCTTTTTGGATTTCTCTTTGAACTCGTTTTTAACAATTGGATCAAGTGTGGCAGAAGGACAGACTTCATGTATATGGTGGTCCCATAACATAGGTGTGTAATCATGGATATCATCTAGGTGTTTTTGAGTACATCATAGAGTAAATATCTATGATGTTACTTCATCATTGCCTAATGACACAGTTCTCATATCTCTATCATTAAGCAACCCATGACTGTACTTAAATAAAATCTTTATCATGTATTCATTTTATATTTGTATGAGAGTCATTATTTTACCTTAAACATTTATCTTTAACAGTTTAATTCGAGTCCAGCCAAAGTTCCATAGACTTTAGTCCCTGAGTCAGAACACGGTGTATGGGGACAAGTTGCAAGACGAGTTTCTATAATACTAAAAAGTAGGCAGTGTGGTACTCAGACGTACCTGGGCTCACCTACCTGACTATCTTTGGACAAGTCACTGGAGCCTCGGTAAACAAAAATGGAAAAAACTACTACCTAGAGAGATTGTGTGGGTTTAGAACAAGGTGTGTCAAGTAACTGGCATTGTTGCACAGTAACTTTTATTCTTTGTTTAAAAAAACCCATGTTTAGAAGCCAGTTAAATGTTACTGGGGTTTTTAAAACATTTTTTAAAATACATATGTTAAAGGAAGGTGTTAAGTAATTTTGAATGTTGCAAGTTTTTTCATTAGCATCACAAAACTAGATATGTGTATTGAGACAGAGTCTTACTTTGTAGCCCTCTGTAGAGTGTGTGATGTCACAGCTCACAGCAACCTCAAACTCTTGGACTCAAGTGATTCTCTTGCCTCAGCCTCCCCAGCAGCTGGGACTACAGGTGCCTGCCACAATGCCTGGCTATTTTTAGAGACGAGGTGTTGCTCTTGCTCAGGCTGGTCTTGAATCTATGAGCTCAGGCAATCCACCTGCCTTGGCTTCCCAGAGTGCTGGGATTACAGGCGTGAGCCACCACGCTTGGCAGTTCTGTTTTATTAGACTATTTACACATACGCTTCTGGGAAGAATGGATGATAGTTGCAGAAAACACTGGATAGAGATGATGGCCATTTCAAGATTCAAATTGATAGTCTTTAGTGACAGATTGGTAAATAACAATAATGGTTCACATAAAGTATGCTCTGTATACCATCAATTTAAAGTACTTTAAATTATTTTGGTGAATTCTCTCAAAAATCTTATTTTGTAGTTCTGATCTTTTTTTTTTTGAAAGCAGAGCCTCAAACTGTCACCCTGACTAAAGTGCTGTGACATCATAGCTCACAGCAACCTCCAACTCCTGGGCTCAAGTGATTCTCTTGCTTCAGCCTCCCTAGTAGCTGGGACTACAGGCGCCTGCCACAATGCCCAGCTATTTTTTGGTTGTAGTTGTCGTTGTTAGGCAGGCCCAGGCTACCAGTTCTGGTGTATGTGGCTGGTGCCTTAGCCACTTGAGCTACAGGCACTGAACCTGTACGTATGATTTTCATCTACATTTTGTAGAACGAGCTAATTTGCCCAAAATTCAGAGAGCTAGCAAATAGCTTTATTGGCTAATTTGAGGGAATATAGCATCCTTAAATAAGATGAGGGTGTTAGGAAGACAGATCTGGATAGGAAAGATAAGTTTGATTTGGAATGCCTGGGGTGAAGATATATGTAACTGTTACCACAAGACATCAAGAAAGTGCACAGACATTGAGGATCAAGATGCTAACAAATAGTATTGCCCCGACCCGAGCAACATAGCAAAACCTTATTTCCACAAAAATTTAAAACTTTTAGCCCGACAGTAGCACGTGTCTATGGTCTTGGCTGCTTGGGAGGTTGGATCAGGAGGATCTCTTGCTTGAGCCAGATAGTTTGAGGTTGCATTTAGCTATAATGACACCAGTGCCCTCTAGCCCAGGAAACAAAGCAAGACACTCTCAAAAAAAAAAAAGGCGTTGCCATGGAAATTTCTAATTTTCTGCCGTCATTGCATAGGGAAGCTAAATTGTACCCTGGCTTGTGTTACTTTCTGTTTAATCCATATCTTCCTCTAAATCAAAGGTATATTTGATTATTCTGAACTTAAAGACTCCAAACCACAAAAATAATAATTAGGAGAAAGAATGATGGGAGGATCTGTGGGCTGAAATATGTGAATGATGGGAAAAGCTCTGGGAGATTGACTTCTGTGCTTATGCTGTCCACTGTTTTTTAGATGGTGGGCTTTGATGAGGAAAGGAATTTTCAATTTAAATTAGTCATTTTTTCAAGAGAAAAAGTTGGCTGGGCGCCCATAGCACCATGGTCACTGTGATTATGCGCCAGCTACATAGACTGAAGCTGACAGGTTCAAACCCAGCCAGGGCATGCTAAAAACAGCAAGGACATCTACAACCAAAAAACAGGCGGACGTTGTGGTGGGTGCCTGCAGTCCAAGTGACTTGGGAGGATGAGACAAGAGAATCGCTTAAGCCCAAGAGTTGGAGGTTGCTGTGAGCTGTGACACTACAGTACTCTACGCAGGGGGACATAGTGAGACTCTGTCTCAAAAAAAAAAAAAAAAAAGTTAGCAGTGGAGCCACCATAGTGATAATCACGGTTCTACATTGTATTTTATTTATATTCTGCCACCTTAACAAAAGAATTTGAAATTGTTCACAGGTACTTTTAAATATATTTATTTAATTTTTCAACAGATAGGTAGTGAGCAAGGTAAAGCCCCTACCTTCACGATGTTTACATTCTTAAGAGGATAGATAGATGATAAAAATCTAATTCCAAGGCCGGGAGGGGTCACTCACACCTATAATCCCAGCACTCTGGGAGGCCCAGGTGGGTAAATTGCCTGAGCTCATGAATTCGAGACTAGCCTGAACCACAATGAGACTCTGTCTTTTAAAAATAGCCAGGTGTTGTGGCGCGCACCTGTAGTCCCAGCTTCCAGGGAGGTTGAGGCAAGAAAATCGCTTGAGCCTAAGAATTTGAGGTTGCTGTGAGCTATGATGCCATGGCACTCTACCAAGGGTGACAAAGTGAGACTCTGTCTCAAAAAAAAGAAAAAAAAAAAAAAAAATATATATATATATATATATATATATATATATATATACACACAAGTATATATGTATTTTTAATACATATATACACACATATATATGTGTGTAAATATATATAATATTATATATTTTTTATTTTATAATATATATAAAATTCCAGGTAATAGTAACAGGATACAAAGATAGAATATAGTGACTGAGGAAGCAGACAGGATTAAGTTTAGCTGGGAGGAAGTTGGGGGGTTTTTTTGTTTTTGCTTTTTTTGTTTGTTTTTTGAGACGGAGTCTCACTTTGTCACCTTCAGTAGAATGCTATGGAATCATAGCTCACAGCAACCTCCAAGTCTTGGGCACAGTGTTTCTCTTGTCTCTGTCTTCCAAGTAGTTGGGTCTATAGGCGCCCACCACAACTCACACAATTAGGAGAAAGAATGATGGGAGGATCTCATTTTAGAGATAGGGGTCTTCCTCTTGCTTAGGCTGGTCTTGAACCTGTGAGCTCAGGGAAATCCACCTGCCTCAGCCTCCCAGAGTGCTAGGATTACAGGCGTGAGCCACCATACCCAGCCTGGGAGGGAGTATTTTAGATGGAGTGAAAGAATTAAGCTTCACTGAGAAAGTGACATTTGCAGAGATTCTAATAAACAAGGAGGTAATTCATGCAGATATGACGGAGAAGGGAAAGAGCAGTAAGAGCAAAGCCTTGAAGGGGGAATGGCCTTAGCATGTTTAGAGAACCTAAAGATGGTGGGTTATCATTCAAGTGAGCCTACTGGAAAGCACTGAGTGAGATCATAAGGCCAGATCACAGGGTATAGTAAACCACAAAATAGTCGTTGGACTTTATTCTAAGCGTGATAAGAAACCATTGGAGGAGTTTTGAATAAGGGTGATAAGAAACCATTGCAAGCATTTTTCATGATCTGATTTATATATTTCAATGGTTATTCTATCTGAAGAATTGATTATAAGGGAAAGAGGGTAGAAGCAGGCAGATTAGTAAGAAAGGTCTTGCATTATTTGAGGACAAGACAGGTTGGCAACTTAGACCAGGTGTTTATGATGGAGGAGATAAAAAATATTCATACTCAGGCATAGCTAATGGAAATGCTAATAAATTCACTATAGAGTGTGAAGAAAGGGGAATTAAACATGATATCAAGGTTTTTGCCCCCTCAGCAATTTTGTAACTGATGTTTCTAAGATAGGAAAGAGTAGGGTGTAAAAGGCTGGTGCTGGCTCACACCCATAATCCTAGCACCCTGGAAGGCCGAGGCTGGTGGATTGCCTGAGCTCAGGAGTTCAAGACCAGCCTGAGCAAGAGGAGACCCCCATCTCTAAAAAATAGCCAGGCATTGTGACGGGTGCCCATAGTCCCAGCTACTTGGGAGGTTGAGGCAAGGGAATTGCTTGAGCCCAAGAGTTTGAGATTGCTGTGAGCTATGATGCCATAGCACTCTACCAAGGGCAACAAATTTGAGACTCTGTCTCAAAAAAAAAAAAAGACTAGGGTAAAGATAGATTTGTTAAAATTTGAGTGTTCTGGCCAGGCCTAGTGGTTCATGCCTTTCAATCCTTGCACTCTAGGAAGATGAGGCAGGAGGATTACTTGAGGCCAGGAGTTTGACACCAATCTGGGCAAAATAGCAAGAACCTGTCTCTACAAAAAAAAAAAAAAAAAGGAAAAATAAACTGGGCATAGTAGCACACACATGTAATCCCAGTTACTTGGGGAGCTAAGGCAGGAGCATCCCTTGACCCCAGGAGTTTGACATTGCAGTGAGCTGTGATGATGCCATAGCACTCTACCCTGGGCAACAGAGCAAGACCCGATCTCAAAAAAGTAAAATAAAATAAAATACAGTACTATTTTTGACATATTAACTGTGAGATATCCTTTAGATAAACTAGTGGAGGAGTCCAGTGGACAGCTGAATATTGGAATAGGGAGCTAGTGAGAGAAAGCAGATTTGTGAAACATCAGCATTAAGCCCAGGAGCTTATAGCCAGGAGATTAGAAGCAAGCCTGGGACCAGGGGTGGCGAACACGCGGCTAGAGCCACGTGCGGCTCCCGGCCAAAATGAATGCGGCTCTTTGCCTCTTATCATTATTTTGTATACTGTGGCTCTTTGCCAAGTTTGGATTTTGTTATGCTGCTTCTGAGGAGGGACCTCTGAGGAGCGATCTCCGAGCGCGTAGTCGAAC
>CAUYPK010144907.1:0-12331 GCA_963574355.1 Loris lydekkerianus
AGTGCCTGTGGCTCAAGGAGTAGGACATCAGCCCCATATACCAGGGGTGGTGGGTTCAAATATGGCCCCAGCCAAAACTGCAAAAAAAAAAAAAAAAAGGCCCAATAAAAAACAGGGCATAAAAAAGTCAAATTTTTTTTAAATTTAGTTTTATTTTATTTCATTAAAACCAAACAATACAAAATGATTTTGCTTAAAGGGCCATGTAGGGGCATGGGTGGGGGTAGTTTTGGGTGTTGGGTGGGTAATGGGTGGGGCCACATCTATGGCGCATCTTATAATGGGTACAGGCGATTGCACTAATGTACACAGCTATGATTTAGCAATAAAAAAATAATAAATAAAAATGTGAAGACCTTTTTAGCTTATAGGTATACACAAACACATGGTGGGTCGTAGCTGACCCATAGATCATAGTTGGTTGACACATTTTCATATCTGATTCCCAAGCTCATGCAATCTGTTTTGACTTAGCAGGTTGTTTTATCTAATGTTCCTTGGAATAAAAAACTCCCTGCCAATAGACTAGGCTTTATGCTCAGTATGCTTTGACTTTTGAAAGGGGATTTTTGTACACAGTGGAGGGATGGTGTGTGTGTGAGAGAGAGAGAAGAAGAAAAGAACAGGAACAGACAGGGAACACATTAAGTAAATTTTCCTCTTATTCCAGCTAACAGACAACAGACTTCAGTGATATCGACCCTTCCATTTTCAAAACCTAGCATGTCTTAATACCTGTTTTTTAAAATAAAAGGGAATTAAAGTAATGTCAGCATTGAAATTGTAATGAGTTGGGAAGATTTTGCCCCCTGTTTGCCGTCTGGTAGAAGGAGTTCAATGACGCCGACCATGGAGAACTGTGAATGTTCACATTGGATCATGAGTGATCTCGGAGTTTGCAAATGACACTTACCGAGGTTTGTATATAGTGTTTACCTTGGTCCTCCATGTTATCTGCTGGTTTACTAGGTTTCAGGGATGTCAACTCAGAGCAACAGGAGGCACAGGAATAACTAAACCAGGAGAAAACTGGGCACAGATTCCTCTAGGGAGGAAAAGTCCCATTGTAAATGTTGCGTGAATTTCGGAGAAATGACTGGAATCATGAAATGTTAAATTGGAAGGAATCATTAGGTGAACTTAATTCATGAGAAAGTGGACACCAAGTTATTAGCCAGTTAGTATGAAAGCCAAGACTAGTATTTGAACAAATATTGATTTTTTTTCCCTCTATCTAGTATCAAGGTCTATTAATATTGTTAAAAAGCCTTAAGCTTGGTTTTCCCATCTAGAATTCAAAATAACAATATCAAACCATGAAAAGCATAAAAGAAGTTCAAAACAGTTCCAATTTTCCCCAATATAACTATTTCTAATATATAGGAACAAAAATCAAATTTTGAGAGTGAACTTTTTGCCCCTACTTTGTTAGTAATGCTTTAAATAAGTAGATGATCTGCTTGGCCTTTTCCCTAAGCTTCTAGATTCATTTTTGATGACTTTGCTCAAAAACGTCTATGAAAACGTGTGTCCATGGAAACCATGGGTAACTCTTTGATATAGTGTGTGGATTACATGCTATTATGTGAAAATGTTCTGTTCCAAAAGTCTCTTGGAACTTGGAATGCATTTTTTCTTGTAGAATGATGTTCCTAGGGGTGGTTATCTTTCCTGGCCATCGCAAAGGCCTGTTGGTTTCCCCAAATGGCAGGCTGCAATGATTGTGCTCAGAGGCTGCTAGGCCTAAACTCCAGCCTTCAGGAGACAGCT
This sequence comes from Loris lydekkerianus, assembly GCA_963574355.1. Lineage (NCBI taxonomy): Eukaryota > Metazoa > Chordata > Mammalia > Primates > Lorisidae > Loris > Loris lydekkerianus. Next base: position 1,771 of record CAUYPK010144907.1, read on the forward strand.
GGAAGGATTGGGAAGCCAGAGAGGCTCTGCTATCTCCTGTCCTCCTTTTGGGAAAACTTGGCAGCCCTAGTGTAGAGAGAGGGAGGAGGGTCTGTGGGAGTGGGGGCTTACTGGGGAAGCTAAGTTCTCTGCTGGAAACAACGGAGGAAGGCTCCGTGTTCAAGGGAAAAGGAGGGGACAGGAAGCCTCTATTAAATTGTTTATAAGTTGAATTGTTTCTAAAGCCGGAACTGACAACTGTGTTTTTATAAAGTAGAAAAGGATGCAACAAGTTCCACAGCCCTCATTCAGGAATATACAATACTTAAGAAGATCAGAATATAGTATTTTTTTGGACAGGTAGATTAAAAAAAAAAAGAGGAATGTTGAGACAGTGTATACATTCTTTGAGTCTGAAGAGTACTGAGGGTTATTATGATGCCATTTTAACAGGACTGTAGCATTCACAGACTATGGAATGGCTCAAATCGCTGCCTAAGCAAGCAATTATTTTGTTTTTGCTTCTCCGGTTAGACAAGGAAGAATGTTTTTCATTCTATCAGCTGGGCTTTTATTGTTTTTCATGTTAGGGCAAATGTTCTTTGAGAGGTGGGACCTTGTTGGAGGAAATGTCAAGCTGTCCAGTTTAGATTTATTGGTGATTGTGGCAGGTGCCAAATGTTTCAAGAAGTTGGTGTGTGCATTCTTTTTCCTTCCCTGGCAGACTTTTCTGGAATCAGGATATGTTCTCTGCAGGAAGAAAGCAAATGTGTTATACTTAAAACAGTGTATGACAGAAAAACCTAAAGATTAAGGCTTGTGGTAGATGGATTTACATCATCTGAAAAATATTTTGTGCACCAAGTTCCAAAGTTAGGGAAGGCAGCTAGACGAGAGACTGTCACTTAAGGCCTAGGCGTTGACTATGGTGTCTGGGTGGGCCAAAGAGAAATTATTTTGGGAGTATCATAAGATTTGCTGGCTCTAAAATGTTTGCCCTCCAATGCCCAGAAATTCCCGCCTTTGGAATAGTACATGATCATAGCCTAACTTTCCCACTAAAAACTCTCATGGGCCAGTCAGATTTCAGTGTGAACCTTTTGGCAGAGAATCCTTTGGAGGCTTACATTTTATCTAAAAATGTCTGGGAATTTTGCATTGTTTCCATAATATATTCATATTTTATCTAATATCACCCATCCTCAAATCTTTGAGTGAAACCAATGGTTCAGGAGGATAGACCGTGTTTATCCCGCAGTCCTGAACACTCCCAGAACACTATCTTGTTTCCTCAGAAGGAGGGGGATCCTATTTGGAGAAGCAAGGACATTAGTCATTGTCCAATCAGTGGTCTTGCCATTGTCTTTTGGGAAGGTACAGATGCTTTCTTGGAAGACTAATAGATGAGTTTGTTTTCACCTTAGGGGGAAATGCTTTATCAGAAGAGTTCATTGTCATTTTGGAAAACAATATTCAAGGTTCTGAGGGACTGTAACTAGGAAATCTTTGGTGATGGGAATGGGTAAGGCTGGAAAATGTGAGATTTTGTCCTTGGAGGGGGACCTTAGGTGGGGTTGTGGGGAATCTGGGTTGAAGGGGGAGGAGCTAGATGGGGCTGAGGGAGAAGCAGATCAGAAAAAAGTGTGGAGGTGTGAGTCTAGGCAAGTGTTGCCCGAGGTTCTCTTGGTGGCTTTCAACTTGCCTGAATCTATCTCTAAGCCCAGGGCCAGGCTTCAACTCTAACCCCAGTCCTCTGTTCCAATACTGGCACCTCCACTTAAGTCAATGTGTCTGAAACATTAGCTCCCTGGATGGGAGCTGACTTTATTTTTCTCCTGCTGTATCTCAGCCTGCGCCTTCTCCGTGGGGTGCTCTGGCTTCCGCCCTGACCCAGGTCCACCTTTTTTGCCTCCCTGTTCCAGCCAGAAACTGGGAAGTCACTGTCATTTCTTTCTCCTAACCTCCCAGGCACATGTCCAGTGGATTCGAAGTCTAAGCAGGCAACTCCAGAATGGTCTTTTATTCTCTGTAAAAATTACAGTTCCTGAATGGTAGAGTGTAATGAAGGGCCTACCCACTTCCAGAGTAGGGCTGTGGAAGCTAAGAAAGTGTGGAGGCAAAAGGGCCAGAGGCACCAGCAGGATGCTTATACTGTGTCTAGGAAATATGGGGCAGGGGCCACCAATGGAAGTTCCAAGAGTATCTTGCACTTGAGCTTGGAGCTGTGGAAGGACCACCTGAGGGCAACTGAATGGGAGTGCAGTCGCTGCCCATGGGAGGGAGGGACAGGGGCCTGACGGAGGACACAGGGTGTTCTCCTGTCTCCCATCCTCTGATCTCCTGTCAGTGCTTCCTGTGGGCAAAGACCACCCAAAAGTCAGAGGGCAAAGGAGTTCAGAGCTGGAAGCCATAGCGGTCAGAGGCCTGGAGTGCAGAAAGGGCAGAGATGGTAGCAAAAGTGCTCCAGTAGGGAAGGAATAAATAGAATGTCCAGCCTAGATCCATCTTCTGCCTTTAATACTTGAAAATTCAGCCTGAGTTCAAGATCAATATTTCTTTCTTAGAAGGCTGTGAACTCCTCACCCTCAAACTAACTTTCCAGCTGTCCTAATTGTCTCCAGGGTGTGCTCCAATTTCTTTTTATAGACCAGCAAATCTTAACACTTTCAATGCTGGCGGATGGTGCTCAGGTGGGAGGAAGGGGCATACCCACAGCTAGCACCCTCCTGGTGCTCAGATGGGAGGAAGGGGCGTACCCACAGCTAGCACCCTCCTCCAGGGCTGAGGCTCCTTTTCTTCCACTCAAGATAGTACCTGGGACAGCGTATAGAACAGATTTCACAAGGTGATTATGGAATTATCCGTATTTCATTAAGAACAATCACTTGTATACATTGTATAAAAAACTATTGAAAACATCATTGTGGGACCTGATTAGATATTCAGAATAGGTGCTCAGTAGACATTTGTTGAAGGGGTGTTACTGGAGACACATACAGGGGTGAATTTTTCTGCAACAATGTGTTGAATACGACAAGACCTCTTCAGTTAGACCTGCTGGGGACGATGTCCTAACCATCCCAATCGCCAGCTTCATGACGATCTTTCCAAGGTTTCTTCTTTTAGCTCTTTGACACTGTTTCTATCTACAGTGGAAGGACATACTCAAAACAGGCAATCTCTGTGCTCCATGAAATCCCCTCAAAGCTTAACTTTTTTATGCACAGTGGCCCAAATTCCAACTGTCAAGCACCTAACGCTCTCTGCCCAGGGGTCCCTTTGACCGGCGAGTCCCCTCTGCTTCAGGCATCAGGGGTTAAGCCCCGTGGGAGCATCCCTGACCAATGACTTTCAAGAATTGGTGTGCAAAGATATGGTTTCTCTTCCCCCTTGAGCGGGATGGTGCTGGGACATGTGCTGGGCATTGTTTCATGGATTAATCTCTGGTTGTCCTCAGTAGTCACTCAGCTGTGATGCTTCCCTTATTTGCTTCCTTCCTTCCTTCCTTTCCTGTCCCACTTCTCCACTTTCCTGTTTTCTGGAATCACTTTCCAAATAAACTGTTTGCACTGGAACTGTTATTTCAGGGTTGTTTTTTTGGGGGAACCTATCCTAAAACATTTAGATGTTCTCTTGCCTTTGCATTTGGCATCATTTGTGTCTGTATTCCTTTCTATTTCTTTTTTATAAACATCTAAAATGATGTGGAAAACAAAGAATAAAACATGAAAGAATTCACGACCAATTCCCCTCCCATCTCCTGCTCATTTGGGTCCACTCGGCTTCCCAGAAATACCAATACTGTTTGGTGTGTAGACTTCCAACTTCTTTCTTTGTATCTACAAGCTTAAGGGTATAACTATATGAAAACACATGTGTTTTTATGCCTATATACATACAAATGTAAATGCATTTACAATACACGTATGCAGTGATAAGTGAATTTGAACACACATATATATGTAGTCCTTTTCACACAAATAAAATTGCACTTTGCATACTGCATAGAGACTTGCTTTCTCCCCCAAATTTAACACCCTGTATTCCCCAATACAGTGTGATGTGCTATAATTATTTAAACATTTCTCCTATTCATGAATGCTTAGGGTGCTGAATCTTTCTTACCTGTTGCGAACAATGCTGTAATGACTGTACACACACATCTCATGCACCCATGTTAGTCGTCCTATAGATGAGTGTGCCTATTTTGGCCTTTTAGTTATCAGTGATAGAAAACCTATCCTAAACTAGCTTAAACACAAAGCAAATTTATTGGGTGAGAAGGTGGAATTGGCTTTAGAATCACCTGCCAAGGGCTCAAGCAGTGTGCTAGGGATAGTCCCCCCTTCTCTCTGCTATCCTCTGGGCTGGTCCATCCTCTGGCCCTTCGTTTTCAGTGGTTCTGCGGCTGCCAGGTGCTCCAGGCATTGACCCTCACAACTCTCGTCTATTGGAAAACAGGGAGATTTTCTCTTGATAGCCCAAGAAAATGTCCCCAGATTGTGTCACATTGACTTACATGTCCACATGTGGGTTGGTTATTGTGGTGAGGGGAATGTTGTGAGTTTGTAGGCCAGGCCTGGGTAAATGCACCCTTGTGAACATGTGCAAGACATGGGGATGGCGGGTAGGTCCTCTGAGCTCTTCTTGCTGCTATCATCAGAAGGGGAAACAAATGCTGCAAGACAAGGAAAGGCATTAATGTCCATTCAAGATGAATTTTCACAAGTCAAAATGCCGGGTTAAAAGACGTATGCATTAACAATTTTTGATAGCTGTTGGTATCTCAAAACTGTATCTCAAATTTTATTCCCAGCACCAGAAGTGTTTGAAAAGACCTGTTTCTCCATTGCCTTTAGGCACTTTGGATTGTCAGTATTTTAAATTTCAGTTGACCTGACATCTCAAGATGGTATCTCACTGTTCTAATTTGATGTCCCTTAATGCAATTTCCTACATTCAGCCAATCTTTGCCTTTCTTTTTTTGTAAATTGCCAAATGCTTATCTTTGGATCCGAAATTAACTAGGTTGCCTTTTCTAATTGTTTATAGCAGTTCTTTATATATTGTGAAGATTGGGACTCTGAGCTCATGGAGGATGGGACCTCACTGTGATCTAGCATGGCACCTGTCATGAAGTAGAAATCCAATAATTAGATGTAATGTGAAGGAATACATTAACGAGTGAATAAATGCATGAGTTAATAGTTTTGATTGTTCTGTTTTGTCCTAGGCCTGAGAGAAGGTAAAATATATGTCTTCCCATATACTTTTCTGGACGTTTCTAGAAGTTTCTCTAGAGCTTTTCTATGAGCTGTTAGAAGTGTGGAAGTTAAGTTAATAGGTGGCATGTCATTCTGTATTAGCTTTCAGAAGTGCCCTGCGTGTTCCCTGGGACTCACTCATCCTGTTGATCAGAGCAGGTGGCTACTGCGTGTGACTCAGACTCACACGCACACACCCACTCCCTTTCTGTGTTACCCCAGGAGCTCTGTTGAGGCTTGCATCTGCCACGGGAGTCATGAGTACACTGCCCAGTTAAACATCCATCCAGGATTTCATAGGAACTTGAGAATCATTGTTTTTGGCTGGACTCCTGGGTTTGAGGTTTCTTCGTGTAGGACTCTGAAGAAAGGATTTGGAAATGTTGTTGTCTCTAATCCCAAAGTATGTATCTGGGAGGCTGCCTTTGCCATCACCCACCTAATAACTCAGGCTCCTGGGGCCATTTCACCCAAGTGTGTTCACTCCTTTGGTAGAGTCAAAAGAAACCTATCCAGGAGGCGGAGTACCTGGATTCTGATCCCAGTTTCTAGACAGGCAAGTTATTCAGCCCTTGCGGCCCCATTTTCCTTATCCTGAAATGAGATGATTTGACTTGATAATTTCTAAGTCCCTGTCCAACTTTGCAATTCTGAGTGAAATTCCAAATTTCTGCTCTGCCACCAATAGTGTGTCCTCAGAGCTTTGCTCATTACTCATGAGAATGTCAACGTCTGAGTAAATAGATATTTTGGGGTCAGTTCTAAAAAACCCAGAAGTACATATTTCATGTTGATTTTGGCACATGGACAAGCCTGAACAGGGCCATGTCAAGCATTTTACTATGATAGCTGCTGCAGAAAGGCCAAATGAGGCTGTCTGGGTGAGCTGCGTGGAATGAGGAGGACCAGCCCAACTGCTGCGGCACAGATGACCTTCAAGAGATGTGGATGGGTGCGGCCTGGGAGTGGGTCTCCATCTTGTAAAGAAAGCATTTGCGTCCATATTGGAAATGGTTATGACGCTGTCTCAAAGCCACATTCTCAGACAACAGGGACAGCTGTAAATAGATCCACACAGTTATCCAAGCATAGCAGAATAAAAGTAAAGGAAAGCCAATTTAAACAGACTCAACCAAAGTTTTGGGTGAAAATGTTGACTATTGCTCATGCCTTCAGAATGGGAAGGTCTATTCAGAATACTCACAACAGTGTGTCCTTGGGAGATGGCTGTGGCCCGGAGGGCTGGTTCTCACCACCCACTAGCAGCCACCTCACAAAGAAGAACCAGAGGCAAAGACCTTTCAGAGGGGTGGCCTCCCACCTTGGAGGGCTTGGAGCATGGCTTGTCACTCACCTGGTGAGTTTTTAAAAAAGTATGTTAGGCCCTAAGAACATTTGACTGAGAGAATCATAACACATTATGGAAAATTATTAAATACAATAACATGGTGCAATCTCCTTAAATATATATGTGTTTAAGATTGTTCTTAACAACCTTCCTGCAAGTTTGAAATTATGCCAAAACAAAGTATATATATTTTTTATTTATCATATATATAATTAAATAAAAAATTATATGTGTGTAAAATATATATTTTATCTATGAAACATATATAATTAAATATTTATAAAAATATAATTAAATAAAGTATATATACTTTATATATGTATAAAAATATGAATATATATAATTAAGTAAAAATATATATTTTTTATTTTGGCATAATTTCAAACTTTCAGGAAGATTGTTAAGAATGGTACAGCAATTCTTCCATACACACTGGAATTTAGTGTTTGATCAATCCTTCCCTCCCTTCCTCTGTCTTACTTTCTCATTTCATGTATATGTGGGACACACACACACACATGTATGTATAAAAGTTATGGGGGAATATATATATTTAAATATCTGTGAACTATTCCTCAGAGTTGTTTGAGAGCAAGTTGTAGACATATTTATTTACCTGTAGATATTTCAGCTCATATTTCCAAAAAACAAGGATACTCTCACACCTAATTCTATACCATTATCAAAACCTGGAAATTAACATTGCCAGAGTCCTAGTGTCTGTTCACAGACTTCATTCACTTCCCCAGTTGTCCTAACAAATCCCTTATAGCAAAAGAAAGTCCTGGACCATGTTCTGCATTCAGCTAACACATCTTTCGTCTTTTTTTAATCTGGAAGAGTTTTTCAGTCTTTCTTTGTCTTTCATGGTATTTTTGATGAACCCAGGCCAGTTATTCTGTGGAATGTCCCTCAATTTGGGTTTGTCTGCTGTTGTGGAATTTCCTTTTAGCTCTATAACTGTCTCCTGAAATACAAATGCCTGGTTGGGATGTGATTGGCGGCAGGAAACAGCTTCTCCAGCCTTGCAGCCTAAAGTTCATACAAACACTCCTCCGTCTTGTCTTGGAGGGGATTTTCCTCCAGCATGGTTTCTCCCTCTGCAAGGGTTATGAGAAAATCAAATATTCCACTTGCTGGAAGGAAGTTGGATTTGTACTGTTTTTCCCACATACATAGGGTTGGATGTGACAAATGAATTTTTCAAATTTATTGAAGTGAAATTGTAGAAGCACCAAAGATGCATTAAAAGCAGATAGGAATAGATTTATGATGTATAACTTAGCTTCTTTGGAAAAATAAACTTCGAACTTTAAACAAATCTGTGTAAAAATTAATTTTTGCCACTTATTGAGCTCTTGGCTGGCAGTTTCTATTTGTTTTACAGTTGAGGTTTGGTCTTCACTTGGATAAATTTCTTTATTTAGGCCTCCAAATAGCCTTACATTAAATTAGTTTCCCCTATAAATTGGTCCTATGGCCTGAACTATGGAAATGATAATGTTGCAAACTTCTAGTGAATCTAAACATGATTTATGAAGTTCACTGACTCCCCACATTTCACTTTCAAATTAGAAAGGGTCAAAGAAGACGGACGGCACAGGGTGAGAGAGCAACTCAAAGTGTGTCATCTGTGTTGATAGGCAAGGGAGTTTTCCCAAGGACTAGGGCATTTGTGGACAAACCTGCTGGTCAGCTGAGAAATTCTCCCTCTGAGAACCAGGGAATTAGACTCTTAAATCTGGGAACTGTTAAAGATGTCATTCCTGAAATGAACCTCCATAAGCTCATCTAAAAAGAAGGGGCACCTCCAGTTTTAACTAGCAATAAAAGGTTGACACATATAAATGCTTGCATAAATAACTTAATTCTTAGGACACATAAGAATTATGTCTGTTCTTAAAACATAGTCCTAGTGATGGCATCTTTGGAATCCTGGGAAATTTGCACAGTTATATTTCTGTACAGTGTGAAAAAAGTTGTCATTTTTTCTTTTACAGATTACCTTATTGTTTATATACCTCTCCTTTTTTTTTTTTTTTTTTTTTTTATACCAATCAGCCAATTTTTTTTTAAGTGTAGAATAAAGAATACTGTTCTGGAAGCTAGAAAAAAGATATCCTAATTCTTTCTTATTTATCAGGAACGATGTCCTTATTGTGTGACAGACAGGACATATACCCCTATGGAGCTACAGACGCAGGAGAAGAAAATAAAGATTAAAAGAGAGACAAGTTTCCCTAATATTTAGTGCAGCACTAAGCATTTAAGAACAGAAGAAGCACAGAGGATTATGGCAATGTGAGAAGCACCATAGCTAACCCCACTGGCACTGGGGTGGGAAACAATGGTGTGAACTCCCGGAGGAAGTTAGAACCGAGCTGAATTTGCAGAATGAACAGAAGACAGGGAGGTGGAGGAGGCAGGGAAGGTGTCATAGGCAGAAGCAGTAGCACATTTAGCACAGGTGTGCCAAGGTGGGGTGGATGAGGGGCAGTAAGTGACTGCATATGGGTAGAGGCCCGGGAGAGGAAAGACACGCAGCTGAGAGTGTGGGAAAGGGCCAATTGTGGAGAAGCTTGTAGATCATGTAAGGTGCTTGGGATGTCACCTCAATGCTATACAAAGTCATTCAAGAGACTTCAACAAAAAAGCAGTGTTGTTGAAAGGACGAGGTTGGAAGGGACAGAGCCTGGAGGAGGAGTCATAGCAGTAGGATGTCATAGTAACATTTTGAGCAGTAAAGTGCCTCACATGAGATGATGCCCCTGGAAATGGGGAAAGTTTTACAGGTTAGAAGGGTATTTTCAGAGATTTGGTGACTGATGGGATGTGAGATTTATTTATTTATTTATTGACAGGGTCTTGGTTCATCACCTGGGCTAGAGTGCAGTGGCCTTGTCAGAGCTCACTGCAACCCTGAACTTCTAGGGTCCAGCGATCTTCCTGCCTCAGCCTCCCAGGTAGTTAGGACTACAAGTGCGTGCCACTGTGCCTGGTGAATTTTTCTATCTTTGTAGAGATGGGGTATCACTATTGTCCAGGCTTGTCTTAAGCTCTGTCCTCAAGCAATCCTCCCATATCAGCCTCCCAAAGTGGTGGGATTAGAGGTGTGAGCCATTGTACCCGGCTGGAATGTGAGATTCATGATACATAAGTTAAGGATGACTCCAAGATTCAGTCTTTGGTGATGTTCCTATTCCTTCAAAGAGGGAATCTACTTGATTTAGAGGGCAAGAGAGATGCTATGTTCAGATTTCCACATGCGCTAAGTATGATGTACCTGAGGAACATCCAAATGATGATATTTTGTAAGAAGTCGGAGGTCAGGTTCCAGATGGTAGAAGAACATCAAGTTGAAGATAAGATATTTGGGGACCATTGGTACACAGGTGATGATAAAACAAACAGAAACAGATGAGCCAGGGAAAATGTATGGAATGAGACAAGCAGGAGACAGAAAACCAGCATTTCAAAAGTGGGATTAGGAAGAGGACTCTCCAAGAAGAGAGTGGGAAGAAGCAGCAAGAGGGTGGGAGGGAAGCCAGGAGAGAGCCATGAGGGAGCCATGAGGGAGCCAGGGGGGAACCAGGAGGGAGCCAGGAGCCAGGAGGGAGCCAGGAGGGAGCTAGGAGGGAGCCAGGGGGGAGCCATGGGGGAGCCAGGGGGAAGCCAGGAGAGAGCCAGGAGGGATCCAGGGGGGAGCCAGGGGGGAGCCAGGGGGGAGCCAGGAGGGATCCAGGAGGGAGCCAGGAGGCAGGAGGGAGGCAGGAGGGAGCCAGGGGGGAGCCAGGGGGGAGCCAGGGGGGAGCCAGGAGGGAGCCAGGTGGGAGCTTGGAGTTGGGGGCCCAAAAGGGGCCATGGGCCATGCTGGAACTGGGCACCAAGTTCCCGCTGCTTTTCTAGTCTAGGGGTTCTAAGTCTTCTCTGAGCCTCATGTCTGGGCGCCAGTCTTGTTGATGGAAAAGAA